>JAFIRS010005796.1:0-49216 GCA_018342105.1 Gonioctena quinquepunctata | reverse complement strand
TTAGTTTTGCTGCTGATTTATTAGTGTATCTAAATGAAAATTCTTCCACTTACTGTATATGTCATGCTGATGACACGAATAAACTAGTTATTGAGGATGACCTAAACTCCCTGAGAAATACAGCTGAAAGCACTTTCTGTAAAGTTATCACTTGGTCTGAGAAAAATAGTTTACAAATGAATAGAACAAAAACCAATATGCTACAATTCATGATAAGACGACAACACCATGAGGTGAGTCTGTTTCAGAATACTGAATTATCATTGGATTCCACAACAACAACCAAAATGTTAGGAGTTGTCTTCGACAACAATTTACAATGGAAGCCACAAGTAGATAATTTGTGCAAAACACTCAGAAATTCCTGCTACTCTCTCAGGTTTCTCTCCAATCACTTCAGTCAAGATATTCTACTTACGCTTTACTATGCGAATTTCAATTCTCATCTCAGGTATGGCATACTGAACTGGGGCACAAGTTCCTCTGTGGGACGAGTGTTCATAATACAGAAATATGCTATAAGGATCATTGCTAAGTTGGGATTTAGGGATTCCTGTAGGGGAGTATTTTAGTACTTAAAAATATCAACAGTTGCAGGACTATATATACTTGAGGCGTGCACATATGTATACCGCAACAAAAACATATTGGCTGTCAACAGACCACCACATACCCATTTGACACGAAATGCCCACTTACTCCTACCCAGTCAACATCGCACTGCACTCTACCAAAAAAGCTTTGAATATCAGGGATGCAAACTGTACAACAAACTTCCCGATGACAATAAAGGTTCAGGAAATGTACATATTTTCAAGATAAAAGTTAGGCAGCTGTTATTGTCTAAAAACTGCTACACTGTTGAGGAATTTCTGTCGTAACTTGTTTTGTAACGTGTACGTTTTCTTTATATAGACCTAGAGTTAGTTTTATATTATTTCTTATTATTGTTTGTGACGTGTATGTGATGTTCCTATATACATCCAGAGATTTTAGTTTGCTTGGTTTTCTTGACGTTTAACTATTTTTCATTGAATTTTCATACTGTTGATGTGCAAATTAATTTGTGAAAATGAAGAAATTATTATTATTATTATACGACCATTCATCAGGTTTGCGACTTAGCTATATATAAAAAAGGTTTGCGACTTGGCTGAAAAAGGTTTACAAGTTGACTATATATTGTATGTCAGTAATGCAGATCCCATACCTAACCACTGTCTGTCTGACTGTATAGCGGGCTGAGGTGACATCACTTATGAGACTATCATCTGGTTCTCAACGTTTCGAATCGGTTCCCAACATTTCGAATCATCATCAGCTAGACCTTAATGAGGCTATATCATCTGGTCCTCAACGGCTCGAACTATCTTCAGTTGAACTTCTGACAGATCTTCATCAGGTACTTTACATTTTGTGTCATCATCAGGTTCTCAACGTTTCTAGTCGTTTTGAATCAGCATCAGGTAGACCTTTATGAGACTATCATCTCTGATTCTCAACAGCTCGAACTATCTTCAGTTGAACTTTTGGTTCGATCTTCATCAGGTTCTTTACGTTTCATATCATCATCAAGTTTCCAGCATTTCTAAATCATCATTAGATTTTCAACGTTTCAAATCAACATCAGGTTCTCGATGTTTCGAATGGGTTATTGACTTTTTGAGTAATCTTCAGTAAGACCTTTATGAGACTGTCATCAGCTCAACGAATCGAACCATCTTCAGTTAACATTTATTGTATCATCATAAGGTTCTTTATGTTTCGGGTCATCATCAGATTCTCGAAGTTTTGAATCATCATCAGAATCTAAATGTTACAAATCAACATCACTGTGTTAACATAATATCACTCAGACTAAACAAGGTGACATCACAATACTATCTCTTGTATATTCACCCCTAACCTGAATTGGATCCTTGTAGAAGATCCATCTTTCAAGTTCTCGAGACCTATAATATCATGTATTTTCCATTGATCTACTGTATTTTAGGAGTCAACTCGACGGATTTCTATCTTTTGATATGGTTTTTATCTTATTTCTCATTGACGAATTCGTTTTTTCCCAGATTTAAGGATTTTTCGCTAGATCTACTGAATTTTGGGCATTATTTCTCATGTAGGATTATATTTTTCTCCATGGATGTAGGGATTTTTTAAATATGAGATTGAATGTTTCAGATGTACAAGTATTTCACATGGTTTTTCCCTAGATCCACTGAATTTTAGAGGTTAACAGAATGTATTTCTCATTGATGGATTTGTTTTTCCCTAGATTTAGGGATTCTCCACATATATTTAGTTGTCAAATGTATATAAGACCGTCCATTTTTCTGTTCTTGTAGCCTACATTTCTAGTTTTTTTTCCATGGATCTGCTGAATTTCAAGTGACAGTCTGTTGAATTTTATATCTTTGACATGATAAATTTCTTCATTGAAAGATAATTCTTCCCTAGATTGATGAGTTTTTCATTGAATCCTGTTGATGTCTGAATTTAGGATTTGTTTTATAGAATTTGGTGAAGTTTAGGATGTAAATGTAGATAAAGGTTCATTTAGGCCAGTTGTTTTGGTGTGATAGATATTACATATTCGAATATATATGAAATTTTGATCAGGCTGACCTACCCCAACTGTGCTAACATTAAATAGGTAGTAACTTCTTCCCCAAGCATTCAATTAATTTTTTTTCAAATCAACCTAACAAAACATTGTATCAGTACCAAGTTCTTCTGCAAGCCATATATTTTTTATCAACCCCCCCTAACCAAACTTTACTAATATTATTTCAGTAGCGCCTCCTTTCACACGCGTTCTAAATTCAGAATATGATTAACGATTTTTTATTAACTCCCATTGTCAAACACTGCTAACATTGTATCGGTAGTAACTTCTTCTGCACTCGCTCAAATATATTTTTCATCATCAACTCAACCTAACCAAACTTTACTAACATTGTAACTTCTTGTGCAAGCCATATATTTTTTATCAACCCCCCTTTAACCAAACTATGCTATCACAATCATTTATCAAATTATGAAAGGGTAATTTCCTGTACAAGCAATGAAAACAACTAAACGTTCATCGAGAACTCCTAAACGTGCGTCTATATTATCAAAACTCACATAGAAAAAATAAGATCGTCTGCTGAAACGGCTGGAATATCGTTTTGAATACTGAGAACGTCATTTTCCGGAATCTGAAGCGGTTAGATTGACTCAGTATGCAGTTTTCAGAGCGTTGGCATGGTTTAGTACAATATATTGGAGCGCAGTATGGCTCTGTACAACATATCAGAATGTGCTCCATACAACACATTGAAATGCGCAGTATGGCTCTGTACAACACATCGGAATGCGCAGTATGGCTCTGTACAACACATCGAAATGCGTTGTATGGCTCAGTATGATGCAGACTCACTGGGAGAACCTGAGGGGCACAGGGGTACACAGGTGCACATGGGGTTACACAGATACCCTTATATGACACTGTAGAAATAACAACAAGAGTACACCAAACAAATAAACTACAATAAATACATTGTCGCTTTCAGCTCTGGTTTCACATCGGGCTAATGATGCAGCTATGATAGTTAGTTGTGGATGAAACGTCAAAATAATTTCACTACTATCTGTTCCCGACTGTTATAATATGAATTTGAAAATTTTTTCATAGGGAAAGAACATATAGTCATTAAAGACAATAAATACATTGAAATTGAATAAGACACTTTTGAATTATTCAAGTATTCATACTTAAACACTATAGTAGGTAGGAGGTAAAGAAATTAAAACATTTTTTTGTATACACGTCTTTATTGAAATAAAAAAATATACATAGTAATGATAATGATAAAGATGACTCTGATGAAGGATGATATATGGTAAGTTTGAGAATATGTGGCGTTCGTGGTACTCTCCTACAACTCTCAGTGAAATCAATCTATATCCATCAATGACTGATCCTGGATGGAGTAATGGCCCCAAGGTTACGTCAGATGTGACTCAGGACACAAGTATCTCTTGTCATCCTCAGTACTCAAAGCGATCTTTTCTTGCTCCATAGAAAACACTTGATGCTTTTCAGATCTAATCAACCGTTGACGAACATATTTTTTATTTGAAATATGCAAGCAGGACTCATAATCTTCAAAGGTGATCGCATTATCTAACACACATTTTATTTCTTCCTTAGCTTCCTTTGTGGTCCCCCAATTTATTATAATTTGCTGAATTTCATCTTCGTCATATCCTTTTTCATGTAAATCGTGTTGCAGTTTTCCAATTTCGTCTAAGGATGTAAAAACTTCGGTAGTATATAATTTTGACCTCAACCCAATAAAATCAGTCGTTGGATCACCATTAAGAACTTAAGTGTTTACTTGAGAAATATTGGAGATGATGTCAGCAGGATAGTCTGATGTATCGGAGCGGGCGAGAGAGTCTCTAGACATTATTTTATAGGGATCTTCATGAAATTCATATATAAAACCATCAGTATCAGTGTAAAGGATATTACAATCTATCGTTTGTTCTCCATCGTTTCGCCGAAAACTGCGCTGTTCATAAGTGTGAAAAGATTTTTTTCAAACTTAATACTGGCTTGTTTTCTCAATTCTGTATTCAGGTCGATATATGGCTTGAACCAAGAAGACTGCTCGAATTGTAGAACTCGATGTACTTTATTCAATATCAATCCATATTTTAATGCTTGCTTCAATGCCCGGTAGTGACTGATACATTTTTCTTCATGGTGGAGGGTAGCCATCAGCTTGGTCAACTCCCCAGATTAAGCGGGAGGTTTTCCAGTTTTGGGATTTATATGTTAAGCACAAAATGGTAAATTTTTGAGGGTATCGTGAAGTTGTCGCAGATATTCTGAATCGACTTCGAGTATGTAACCCTTGTCTGCATCATCAGGAATAGAGAAAGCAGCAATGTTGTTATCAACCACTTGAAACCTCCGAAAGGTAGATGCTCACTCATTGCCATCCGTATTGATTATTGATATCAAAATACACTGAGTAGCTGTCTGGTTTGGCTGACTCATATGTCGGCATATACTTGTTGTTGGCATGAGCACGTCTCTCCGTGCAAACTTCACCTCGGATTCCCTTCTCAACGTACAAAAATATATCCGGATGAGTCGGAAGTTCTAGTGAGCTGGGTCGAGGCCATAGGTATTATGAACTGCTCAAAAACATCAGCTAAAAGGCGAACGTCCGTCTACATATACTTATCGATGTACTCTCCCAAGTTGATACAGCTAAATTTTCCCATACAAGTTTAGCTCTCAGATAATGTCTTCGAGGGCAGGGCTAATCTCTCAGCTTGTTGAAGAATGCTTCGATAGGCGACATCACAGTTTCTTCGAAACGTTTGAAGGAATCAATGTAATCGTATGGCATAATACCTTCCTTCATCATCAAGTTGAATTCATCTCTGGGAGAATCTGGAAATTGCTTCCTCAAATTAGGGTATTCTGATGTTCTGTTCTGTTCTGCTGGATGCCAATTCGTCTAACGGTGAGATCAGAAAGCGAAAGCTATCAATGAAACGGAACAGTCATCAATATGTTTGGTGAAGGATATATATTTTTCTTTGGTAATTAGCAGTAATGATGAAGTGGGCGTCGTAGCCGCTGAGGTTATGAAAAATAATTGGAACAATATGACTATCTTGATCGCTAATGTTACAGCATTCCTGATCTGGGCCTCTATAATTGTTCACAGGTGATAGATGATTATGATCACGCACTTTCTCATCATCAGAACGGAGAGGAAGTTCACAAATATAACAATGAGAAGCCTTTCGAAAATCAGCTTCTTGTGCAGCAGACATATCCATATCGTACGGGCACCAGGAGACCGTTTTCATATCTTCAGCAAGCTGCTGCATTTCATCAGCGAATCATTCCATACAGGTGAGTTCTCGATATAAGCAATAAGAGGACAATGAGTCATCATACGAGCATTTAACGAAGTATCCAACAGAAGCAGGAATGTGTTTTTGATAACTTTTGTTTTCGTTTGTTTTCTTGAGGACAGACTCTAAATCGGCATAAACAACAAACGGTACTTTTTCCTTATTTTTTAAGTTTTTGAACCTGAGCTTATTCTTTTCGACTTTGAGCATTCGAATAGCAGTTTAATTCATGTTTATACACATCTCCGTATGATTTATAAATTTTTCCTCCGATCTGAAATAATGGAGATATCTATCACAGAAATATTTTTCCCGTCTTCTCTACTGAGTTGTTTGGATAAGAGCCTGGATATATTTCTGATCCAGACATAATGATAAGTCGAGGTGTTATCGCATCGATCTGGGATCAGCAAAAGATTAACGTGACGATCCTCCTTATCCTTGGTTAAGAAGGTTGGGAGAGTTACAAACTGCTTATTCCTCCTTTTCAAAATATAGACGTTTATCGACTAGTTGTTTTGTCTCTCAAAGTGAGGAATTTGCTTCAGAGTCATCGAAAAATTTGAGGTCTTCGGAGTATTGGGGGTAAGATGATGTTCTCTCAGAGTGTTTTTGCAACAGGATATGAAGCTGAAGTAACGGCCCAAGCAAAACATGCTTAATCATCATTCTTAATATTGATGCAGGCATGCTTCCTTGTTATTGATCCAGGCAACTTGATGCAGGAATATCCAATTTGCGGTGTATATTTATGAATGTTGACGCCCAAATTCATGATCCACTGCAATCCCAACCACTGTCACGTTCTTGAAACTCCTCAAATTCTATCAACATCGGCCTTGTAATTTCTTCTTCGAACCATGAATTCAGGTTGGTATCTTGGTAAATTGGGGAATTTGCGGTGGTGAAATACTTGTACTCTTTTTATAAACTTTCACTTTTCGATAATTCTCCACCAAAAATCGCATTCACTTTCACTTCTTCATGATTCTTCAAAATGTTCTGCATCCTTCGCTTGAAAAGTGCATTGCAACCAACTAAAAAAGCAGAATCGAGAATCTAGAATCGAAAGCTGATTCCGAATTGTTCCAATTGACCCGATGTTTTACGGTTCCTTTGAAATCTTTGAGTCCTGTTCCTTTTTCTGTTCGAATTTGATCTGATTGCGGAGGGTCTTCACGTTTCGTCTAATCGCCTGTAACCGTTGTTCTTCCCCCAAAGTCGCAGCTTCCTTGAAAGATCTAGTTATGCGTCTGTAGGCTTTGGTATATTCACGTAGTGCTTGGAGAGTAGTTTCTTCTCTATACTTAGAGGTTATTGAACCCAGTATGGAGCCGATGGATGTGAGAACATAAACAAAGTTCGTCATTTTTAATTATGGAGGGGTGTTGAAAAAACATGTAGAAGCTCTATGAACACTTGATGGAGAATGAGAAAAGGGTAAACAGACAAGTACCTAAAACCATTGAGCTTACCGAAAGATCAATGAAAATATAACTTATCGCTCCAAGAACTGGAACAAGATGAATAAAACAAGTACTCAAGTGTTCCTGAGAATAAATTGGTCGAACGGAAGACTGAACGCTAACAGTGACACTTGATCAATTCGAAAATACAGGACTTTCAATTTCAATCTGGCAACACTGTAACAACTCAAACTTTTCAAGCATAAATAAAATTGATTAATATTCATATGAGATTACAGGATTACATTTGCTAGTTGGAGATATATTTTCGATACTTGTTCAGATTACCCTGGGAATATTTCACTGTTCTCAGTGATTCCAATTTTCCCTGTACTCCCTGGAACTCCCTGTACTCCCTGTAACTCCCCGTTCTCCCTGTAACTCCCCAAACTCCAATGATCCAATGACTGATTTTATTGGGTTGAGGTCAAAATTATATACTACAAAAGTTTTTACATTCTTAGATATAATTGGAAAACTGCAACACGATTTACATGAAGAAGGATATGACGAAGATGAAATTCAGCAAATCATAATCAATTGGGGGACCACAAAGAAAGCTAAGGGAGTAAACAAATGTATGGTAGACACGGCGATCACCTTTAAAGATTATGAGTCCTGCTTGCATAATTCAACTGAAAAATATGTTCGTCACCGATTGATTAGATCTGAAAAGCATCAGGTGTTTTCTATGGAGCAGGAGAAGATCGCTTTGAGTACTGAGGATGGCAGGAGATACTTGTGTCCTGAGTCACAACTGACGTTACCTTGGGGCCATTACTTTATCCAGGATCAGTTATTGATGGATATAGATTGATTTCACTGAGAGTTGTAGGAAAGGACCACGAACGCCACATATTCTCAAACTTACTATATATCATCCACCATTATATTTATAATTATCATTACTCTGTATATTTTTTATATTTCAATAAAGATGTGTACAAAAAAAAATTTTTTTCCCTACCCCCTACCTACTATAGTGTTTGAGTATGAATCCTTGATTAATTCAAAAGGATCTCATTCAATGACTAAATATTCTTTCCCCATTCATATTATAACAGTCGGGAACAGATAGTAGTAAGATTATTTTGACGTTCCAATCAAAACTAACCTTCATAGTTGCATCATTAGCCCGATGTGAAACCAAATCTGAAAGTGAAAATGTATTTATTGTAGTTTATTTGTTTGGTGTACTCTTGCTGTTATTTTTACCGTGACATATAAGGGTATACAGGGTGTAACTGAATAAGTGTAAAACATTTAAGGAGGTGATTCCTCATCGAAAAAAAGATAGGATCTTTCATATAAAGAAACTTCATTGGAGCATCCCTTGTTAAGATACAGCCCCTTAAAGGGGGTACATAAAATTTGTATAACAATTTTTTTCACAAGCACTGAAAAAGTTACAATATTGAAATTAACCTGACGTTTTGTACTACCAAAAGACACTTAGCCAGTAATTTATTTGGTTTACCCATGGTTGTAAGGGTGAAAAACGCAACCCCTAAAATTTATTTCCAATGTAACTTTTGTCTATTATTTGTTTACCATTTAAAATTTATTTCCGATAGCCTGTTTCATTCTAAACAAAAATGTCTCTTGGGTTTTTGCCCAAAATAAACCAGTAAGCAGCAAAACATTATTTTACGAACAACTACAGAGATACATCGTCATAAATGCGAAAATACGAAACTAATCTATCTAGTAGGTCGCTATTAGCGATAGTGACAATTAAATTGGTATGACGCTGTCAGTTTGGGAATTTTCGAAATTGAATTAATACTAATTGTGTGTTGTTGTTCTGTTCTTAATTTGTTACTTTAATAATTCACTTGTTAATAAAATGGCATACACAAATGAGGAAATGGCTGATATGCATTACGTTTACGGTCTGTCGCAGGGGAATGGGTTAGAAGCTTCTAGAAGATATGCTGAAATGTATCCTCAACGGCAGCATCCTTCACATAGAATATTTGCTCGACTTCATCAACGATTACGAGAATATGGTTCATTCGACAAAAGAACGCAGGATTGTGGTCGCCATCGAGAAATACGAACACCACAGCTTGAGGAAGCAGTACTTAATTTGATTGAAGAACAACCTACTACCAGTACTAGAAAGATTGCTTTCCAGCTAAATGTTGATCATATGACGGTATTTCGAATTTTAAAGGAACAACTCTAACCTTACATCTGCAACGAGTACAGCACTGTTGTAATTTGCTTTCCGGCTAAATGTTGATTATATGACGGATTTCCGAACCGTCTTGAATTTTGCAATTGGATGCTGGAAATGATTAGAAGAAATTGTGACTTTCTGAAGACGATAGAATTCACAGACGATTGTAGTTTTGCTCGTGACCAGATTATTACTTTTCATAGTTACCACATTTGGGCTGATGAAAACCCTCATGTATTGTCGAAACTAGCCATCAAGAACAGTTTTCTTAACGTGTGGCTCGGAGTTATTGGGGATGATTTAATTGGGCCTCATTTTCTACCTCCTCGATTAAATGGTGAGGCATACGTTCAATTTTTAAGAGAAGTGCATCCAGTACTGCTGGAGGAAGTTCCTTTGGGCGTCAGAAGGGATATGTTTTTATGCATGATGGGGCTCCCGCCCATTTTAGTCAAGTAGCACGTCAGCTTTTAACTGAAACATATGCAAATCAGTGGATCGGTCGAGTAGGACCACATCAAATGGCCGCTCGATCCCCGGATCTCAATCCTCTCGATTTCTCTATTTGGGGCCATTCACAGCATTTGGTATATCGTACTCCTGTTCGCGATGTAGAGGACTTAAGAAACCGCATCATCGATGCGTGCAGGGTAATCAGAGAGACTCCAGGAATATTTGAGCGAATACGTGGCTCAATGCGCCGACGTCTAGACGCATGCGTAATGTTTGAAGGTAGACATATTGAACATTCACTATGATTTCTACATGTTGTGTGTTTTGTTATTAATAACTTAGTTTTGTTTATTACCCTTTAATCGTTTAATGCAGGTACTAACTACAAAATAACAATAAATCCAGTTCGCATTTATGACGATGTATCTCTGTAGTTGTTCGTAAAATAATGTTTTGCTGCTTACTGGTTTATTTTGGGCAAAACCCAAGAGACTTTTTTTTGTTTAGAATGAAACAGGCTATCGGAAATAAATTTTAAATGGTAAACAAATAATAAGACAAAAGTTACATTGGAAATAAATTTTAGGGTTGCGTTTTTCACCCTTACAACCATGGGGTAAAACCAAATAAATTACTGGCTAAGTGTCTTTTGGTAGTACAAAACGTCAGGTTAATTTCAATATTGTAACTTTTTCAGTGCTTGTGAAAAAAATTGTTATACAAATTTTATGTACCCCCTTTAAGGGGCTGTATCTTAACAAGGGATGCTCCAATGAAGTTTCTTTATATGAAAGATCCTATCTTTTTTTCGATGAGGAATCACCTCCTTAAATGTTTTACACTTATTCAGTTACACCCTGTATATGTGACCCTGTGTGCACCTGTGAACCTCTTTGTACCTCAGGCTTGAGTCTGCATCATACTGAGCCATACAACGCATTTCCATGTGTTGTACGGGCCATACTGTGCATTTCGATGTGTTGTACAGAGCCATACTGCGCATTTCGATGTGTTGTACAGAGCCATACTGCGCATTTCGATGTTTTGTACAGAGCCATACTGCGCATTTCGATGTGTTGTACAGAGCCATACTGCGCATTTCGATGTGCTGTACAGAGCCATACTGCGCATTTCGATGTGTTTACAGAGCCAAACTGCACATTTCGATATGTTGTACAGAGTCATACTGCGCATTCCGATATGTTGTACTGAACCATGCCAACGTGCTGAAAACTTCATACTGAGTCATTCTAACCGCTTCAGATTCCGGTTGGAAAATGACGTTCTTAGTAATAAAAACGACGTTTCAGCCGCTTTAACAAACGATTTTATTTTTTACATGTAAGTTTTGATAATATAAACACCCGTTCAGAAGTTTTCGATGAACGTTCAGTTGTTTTCATGGCCTGTACAGGAAATTCCCCTTCATAATATGATGAATTATTGTGTTAGCATAGTTTGGTTAGGTGGGGTTGATAAAAAATATATGGCTTGCAGAAGAAGTTACTACTGATATAATGTTCGCAGTGTTTGACAATGAGAGTTAATAAAAAATGCTGAATCCTATTCTGAATTTAGAAGGCTTGTAAAAGGAGTCGCTACTGAAATAATGTTAGTGAAGTTTGGTTAGGTGGGTTTGATAAAAAATATATGGCTTGTAAAAGAAGTTAGTACTGATACAATGTTAGCAGAGTTTCGTTAGGGTAATTTGAAAAAAAATTTATTTGAATGCTTGGAGAAGAAGTTACCACCTATAAATGTACGCACAGGAGGTTAGGTCAGGTTAATCAAAATTTCATATATATTCGAATATGTAATCCATCACACCAAAACAACTGGTATTAATGAATCTTTATCTACATTTACATCCTATACTTCACCAAATTTTATAGAAAAATCATCAACAGGATTCAATGAAAAACTCATCATCTAGGGAGGAATTATCTTTCAATGAAGAAATTTATTATGTCAAAGATATAAAATTCAACAGACTGTCTCCTGAAAATCAGCAGATCTATGGAAAAAAATCTAGAAATGTAGGCTACAAAAACAAAAAATGAACGATCTTATATACATTTGACTACTGAACCTATGTAGAAAATCCCTAAATCTGGGAAAAAACAAATCCATCAATGAGAAATACATTCAGTTAACCTCTGAAATTCAGTAGATCTAGGGAAAAACCATGTGAAATACCTAAAGTGTACATCTAAAATATTCAATCTCATATTAAAAAAATCCCTACATCTGCATTACCGACATACCCATCTAAATATACAATTCAGTCAACTCGTCAACCTATTTTTACCCAAGTCGCAAACCATTTGTTTTGTAAGACAAGTCGCAAACCTGATGAAGGGTCGTAAAATTACCACGATGGACCTTATATTTTCTTATGGAGATTAACATGGGAAAATGGTTTATTTCGGGTTAGAACTGTTGCTGTGTGCCTACTAGTACTTGTAATTACTGAAACTATTGAGTTTTGATATTCACTGTACACTTTTGATCATTACTGACCTTTGATTTGATAAGATTTTCGCAATCAAATGAATCTTTATTTTTCTATGGAAAATAACATAACAATGCATTTTGAATTATTCAACTTTGCCGCCCTCTAGCAGCTCCCCTTATCATAGGATCCTCTTATAATTCGCCAAAAATTGTGTAGGGTCTTGAACCAAACAAAATATCAAAAAATAATCAAAATTTGCCGAAAGCCATTTTCATGGGGTTTTGTGCCCTGTCCTTTGAATAGAATCGAACCGTAATTACAAAACACGTCCGCCATCTTGAATTCATGAATTTTGACAACCAAAAACCTTAAAGGCCAAGACAAAATTCGCCCCCATCTTGGAGCCGCCATCTCAAATTTATGAATTTTGAAAATAAATACATAACGCTCAACCCCAAAAACCCCCACATACTAATTTTGAATAGAATCGAATCATAATTACAAAACACGTCCACCATCTTGAATTCATGAATTTTTGACATAAAATCAATAATTTCCCACTGAATTTATAATCTCCGATCCCAGAAACCCCGACATACCAGTCATAGACACAAAAAAGGCCACCATCTAGTAGACGCCATCTTGAATTTATGAATTTTTACAATAAATTCATAACGCCCAACAACGAAAACCCTCACATTCCAATTTTGAATAGAATCAAACTATAATTACAAAACTCGTACGTTATCTTGAATTTATGAATTTTGACAAAAAATTTATAATATGCGACTAAATTTCTAACCGATCCCAATAACCTCGACTTACCAGTTTTAAATAGAAACGGTCCAATCACAAAATTCGTCCACCATCTCAGAGCCGCCCTCTTAAATTTAAGAATT
Organism: Gonioctena quinquepunctata; assembly: GCA_018342105.1. Taxonomy (NCBI): domain Eukaryota; kingdom Metazoa; phylum Arthropoda; class Insecta; order Coleoptera; family Chrysomelidae; genus Gonioctena; species Gonioctena quinquepunctata. The sequence goes on along the minus strand of JAFIRS010005796.1, from coordinate 35,836 downwards.
TTGACAATAAATTCATAACCCTGAAAATTTCCACTTACCAATTTTGAATGGAATGGGAGCATAAACACAAATCTCGTCCGCCATCTTGGAGCCGTCATTCTTTTTTCTCTAACAAAAATTTCGAAATGCATTGTCACCAGAATTAGGAACACCTGCTAAATTTCACGTTAATCGGACAACTAGAAGTGGGTCAAAATCATCCTCTCGCAGTCGGTAGCTGAACTGAGTCCGTCATAAAATGGACCGGAACGCACTTAATCGCGTACCTATACACAGTATGAATTCTTGAAAATAAGATGCTTTTTCCAACTTTTTTTGGTTCGATGCATTCTTGATAATCTGAGTGATGTCATTAGCTAATTCATAATTCTAATTTGTTCAGATTTAAGTTTTTTTATAGAACTTATCCCGTTTTGGGAGTTGCCACGGATAACATAACATATATTGATCATTCATCCATCTCTATAGCAAATGTAATTTCAATTACGGCAACAATTCGTTCAATGTTAACAAACTCCCACCTCAAGATGATATTTCAACATCGTACATCCATCTAGTAAAATCAACAAAAAAAAACATTCAATAATAGAATTAGATAGGATGTAGGCGAACCGAACCATTAGCATGTAGGCTTCTCTATCGGGTCCGTTATGCACCTACCGCTGCTGGGAACTGGGAATCGGTTCAGCTTTGAAGGTATACTATTTCGCGAGTGAAGGAGGCCAGCCTTCTAACTGGTACCTTTCTCACACTCTCCGGGTTTCACAGGCGAGTATGACTCAAACTTTTGCCTGAAATACTGGAACAAAATTTCCCATATTAGAGTTCAGCTATTGGAGATTGCCCGTTTACCCCGGCGCCGGCTGATTCACCCATCTTGTAGCCATCTGTGAACCAGATGATCCCATTGGTGAGGATCAAGTGGTACCATAACTGCTCCCAGTCCTCCCTTTCGGGAATGACTGACTGCGGCCTTTTGGTGAATCGTATGACATATGAAGAATTGTCCCCTGGCATCTCAAGGAGTGGACAGTCCTTTACTGTTTGATTCCATAATTGAGAATATCCAAGTTGGAGCTTCTCAAGCGAGCGATGGCTTTGCGTGCCTCGTATTCAATGAAGAGGTGCAATGGAGTGTCTCCTGTGCCCTAGAAGGGTGCGGTCCTCATTGCACTTGTTGTAGCAAGACAGGCAAGTCCTTGTACCTCATCTGATTGGGTTTTTGATTTGCCGGATGCTGCACCTTGCCATTATACCATGGCTCCGTACGTGATCATTGGGCGTATGAGAGTCGTGTAGATCCAGTATAGAATCTTGGGGTTGAGCCCCCACGTACTGCCAAATGCCCTTATGTATGCACAGAATGCGGCTGTGGCTTTCCAAACTTCGTGTTTGATAAGCACGTTCCAGTTAAGCTTGGAGTCAAGGATGACTCCAAGGTACTTGACTGAGCTTTCGAATTTGTGGTTTGCGCTTCCTGGTGAAAAGAACCAGCTTCGCCTTTTCAGATTTCACACTCAGCTCTACTGAACGGCACCATTCATCCATCCCGCTGAGGGCTCTTTGTATAGTGCCCCTCACGAGGCCGGGACCCTAGCATATGTCTGACTCTAGTGATCCAATTCTTTTATTTTTACTAGGAGGCCGTCCTCCACAAGGCACCATAGCAGAGGGGACAAGATTCCTCCCTGTGAACAGCCCCTGGTGGGTACGGCCCCGCTAGAGCTACTTCTGATAGTTGCTTTAGCTAGTCTTTGGGACAACATGGCGTGAATTCATCATATTATGGTTGATTCACTCCCCTTTCCAGTATTGAATGACATATGGAATAAAATGACGTGTTATCAAATGCTCCTCCTACGTCGAGTGGCACCGCTCCGGTCTAACCCCCCCTCAACTCTATGAACGAGTGAATGGAGGGCAGTCTCCGTGCCCTTGCCGCTCTGGTACGCGTACTGGAGGTCGCGGAGCGGATTCAGTTCCAGTACCACCTCTCTGATGTATCTGTCCACCAGCCTTTCAGTTGTCTTCAGAAGAAAAGACGTGAGACTGACGGCTGTGAACGCTTTTGACTGGGTGTGATCATTTTTACCAGGCTTGGCTGTCCTCCATACTTTAGGAACATATCCGTGTGCGAAGCAGCTGCGGAATATATTCAGAAGATGGAGGATTAGGATATCCTTGCCCTTTCGTAGGAAGGCTGGGAATATACCATCTTCCCCGGAGATTTGAAAGGTGAAAAGGACTTAATGGCCCAGTCCACTCTTTCGTACGTTACAATCCCAGCAGCCATCTTTTAGTCAACATTTTTTTTGGGTGGTACAGTTGGCTGCGGCTTGGGTGTTGCAGTGTCACTGCCCGGCAAATGGACTGAGAGCATGGGCTGGAGTGTCTCCTTGTCCAAGGCAGTATAACTGCCTTCAGGCAGGGAGAGCACACCTCCAGTCCTGCTGCATCTGGTAACATGTTTATACCTTGGCAGTAGGTTCTCCAAGTGTCCCTCTGTGCTACTTGAATACTCTTCTTGTATTCTCTTCCTGCTGACTTATAGTCTTCCCAGAGTGTAGGTTGTTTTGTCCGTTTGACTTTATCAAGAAGTTTGTGAACTTCCTTGCGGTCGAACTCTATTTGTGAGGTCCACCATGGGGTTTTACCTGCTTTGTCTACCTTTTCAAGGGGCAGCTGGCTTCGTATAATGGTGGAATTGGGACAATTTGCAAATGTCTCAATTTTCGCTTCCGATCCGTGATGTGTAGACATGATCCCGAGCCTTTTCTCCAGTTCTTCCTCATAGAGGTTCCATCGGGTGGCTCTGGAATTCCTGTACCTGCTGTTTTCTGCAGAGCTCTTGCCTGCTGGTGAGGAAAGTGTGTGTCGGTGATCCGCTAACGTTTCTTTCACCGATACATACCAGTCGCTGATGTTCCCCGTCAGTTCCCAAGAACTTAAAGTGAGATCGACTATTATTTGAGCCAAGAGCCAAGTTAGTAGGCACTGTTGAGGATTTTCAGGTCACTGGAAGTCAGGAATTCTAGGAGTGCCCTGCCTCTTGGGTTCACGTCGATGTTTCCTCACAATGTGCGATGGGAGTTTGCGACGCAACCCAACAGGAGGGGCAGTCCCCGTTCCTCGCAGTGCTCGATAAGTGAGAGTACCTCTCGTGGAGAGGTCTGCGTTTCTTATGGGAAGTAAGCAGAGCCTACTATGACATCGCGTGTATCGTCGACCACCTTGATCTTTACCGCTACCAGGTCACCGTGGCAGGAGCCTGGCAGTGGCGTCGAAATTTTTTGCGTGAATGCATACCCTTGCTTCGGAGGTGCAGTAAAATAGCAATCCTCCGGCTTGGCCCATACCTCTTATCTTGCCTTCGTAAGCCTATGTTTCTTGGATAAGAGATATATTTATATCGAGTTCCCTGAGCCTTCTGCAGAGAAGGGCTGTGGAGGCTTGCAGAAGTATCAGGGGCTTGTGCGAGCAGGAGGAAAAGACTGTCATTTGGTATTCTAATCCTTCTGTCCTTCTATTTTTCTGAGGGTGTCTGGACTTCCTATCTCGTCCTGGCTCCCACTTTCCCGACTATAGCCTGTCGGAAGACTGTCTTGGTTGAATTCCGTCAGGATCACGTCCTCCGGTTCCAGGTGAGCTTCCATTTCGGAAACCCCCTCCGCTGTGTGACACGGTTCCAATGTTGAAGGGTCTACAGCAGAGGAAGGAGGGTCCCAGCTGATTAGCGCCTCAGTTGCGCCTAAGAACAGAGCCCCGTTGGCACGCCTGATGCTGGCAACAGACTCGTTCATCCCCACCACCAGGCTGATGCCACGCTTCTCCCCTCTCCTACTCCAGACTTCCCAATGTTGGGTCGACAGACCAGGGGTTTTGCCTTTCCAGGACATTGGAGATGTCCTGGTTAGGCGGTCTTATCGGCATCTGGATGATCGTTCTTTGGAGTCTGAACCTGTCCGGATCGACCGATATGAGGTTGATGCCATAGACAAATTAAAAATAAAGAGACTGTTTGAAACATTGGCGATCTTGACCACCAAGTTTTTGGTACGGCCAGTCGCGTATGGAGGCGCTGCCCGCAATCAACAGACGATTCATGACATGATAATTTTCCAATTTCGACATTTGTCAGAAAATGACAAACCACGTATTAATTTCAGAATAATTCTACTGTTACTTGTCATCGAAAAATTAATTATAGAAATTATACCATGGACTTGAATTAACTTGAACCCAACGTCGAACTTGAACCCAACGTCGAAAATGGAATGTTATTCGAGTTGACGCTGAAATTCCTCGAAATATTCTTTCACAAGGTAAAATATAAGCTGCTTTTCACAAACTGATAGTTATTTCCATCCATCAGTTGCAGAAATTTTTTCACAAACTGGTACTTATTTCCATCCATCAGTTTTCATTTCCTATCACCATTTGAGGAAGTACGAAGTACATGGTCTCCTTTGTGCTGATAAATCAACAAAATTATTGAAGGTTTGTTGTAAATGTAATATGTTTTTATTTTGGTTGATTTGATGATAAGCGACTGAAGAATATTTTTAATTTTGTTGTTTTTCGGAGTTTTATTATTGTTTTGTCTGTAGTTGTACATTGTCCTAGATACAATGAAATGTGTTTTTATAGTGTTCAACTTATTATTCTTGTTTTATAAGATGTTTAATTTTGTTCTTGATATCATGAAATAAAGATTTACTTTGGAACTTTATGTTAACCACGGACGAACTAACAGATTCTACGAATCGATTACTGTATATATTTTATTAGTGATCGATTTGCCATTCCAGTATTTTATATGATACAACCATTCATATGGAATACAAGAATGGCAAATCGATTACTTATAAAATATATACCATATCAATCATATAAAAGTAACACATTTGAAAAACCCGCCTTATCTCTATCGGTTTTACCAACTGTACTTAGTTCGGCCAGTTGCGAGATATGTCGCCACTGTCTAAACGTGGTGCCAACTTGTACTGCAGGTTTGGCAACTCTCTTCATTTTCAGTTTCTCTATGGTTGATGCCTTCCCAGGGCCTGATGTCAGTCAGTTCCCTGAGAAGCCAATCCCTCGTTTCTGCAGTTGCTGCCGTGACCAGCAATTGCCTCATCCACAGCCGCGTTGAGGCGAACTTGCGCCCGTTGGCGTGCTAATGATTGTCATTAGCACAGCATCGAGGAAGTCTGTCAGCTGTTCCTCCGTGAAGGCCACGTTGGTTTGGCCCTCCCGGAAAACAACCAGCTGCAGAGCTCGGTTTTTAGTTTTTTGGTTGTTGCCTGCGCGTATCTTCGCGGGCCAGTTGCAGCTTGTCCCATTTGTTTGGGGTCGGGGCGTGGAAGCTTAGTCACACGCAGGGTCTTATCGTGTCCTCTTGTTTGAAGGCTCAGGAGCTCTTTCTCTTGAGGACAGAGCCTCCGGCTGTCCGGCCTTGGCTTCGGAGGGTTGGTCGGGGGTTTTTATGTTCCCCTTAGCGGAGACCTTTTTGTCATTCTCGTCCAATCGCCCAATGTTTGGCCCACCGACCCCTTTTTCGGAGCCAGTGGAGGTGGATGGGTAGATGACGCTGCTGCCAGTTTCGCCTTCCTTCTTTTCCGTTTGTCCGACCCGCGGACGTTGGTTTTGACCTTCACCTTTTCAAAGGTTCGGCTATGAGTGTCGACACAGAGCCGGGTTTGGGCTGTTCCGTGTTCCCCAAATTGGAGCCCGTCGGAATGGGAGTGGCAGACTCCGAGAAAGAGCCCGCTCGGAAGAGGGGGGGACCCTGGAGTTAAGCCCACCGCCATTGGGATCGAGGAGGTTGGGGACCCCGTTGCCCGCCGGTGTGGTGGGTTGTGGAGGACTCCATGGTGGAGCCCATCCGCATGGGAGGGGAGGGGGTATTGTAGGACCCTCAGGAGCCCTCCAGCGGAGTTGGGGTACTGGTGGATCCTACTGGAGAGCCCACCGGGGTATGGGTGTTAGGGGTTGATGAATGGCTCTTACGTCCTTTCGGTTTTAGTTGTTTTTGTTTGGTTCCATAAGGTTCCCACGAGTAAGGGGGGATGAGAAGTCGTTACACGTGGAGCCCCCACACTGAAGGCTGAATTTAAACTGGGCGCCCGCTTCCCAGAGTGTTTTCGCTAGTGGTTGAGTATCCTCAACCAATCATCCCTTCAGGGCGCACAATACTTCGAGATTAGAGTGTCCTCTACACACAGTCCAGGCGGTTGAGCCAGGATTTCCGTGCCCCCTACGACACGTACCGTCGGACACACTAGGTGCCCCACGGGTCGCTGCACCACAAGCGGTTTACGGTTTGGGTCGTTTGCTGGTACACGGCGCGCTTTCGCAAAGGATTTAAGGGGTTTTTAGGCCCCCGTGCCATACAATCGATGGACCAGGCCTGTGAGGGCCCTGACCGTTCCCTATCCGCTACCTGGGACGCGCCTGGTAGGTAGCTCAACCTTCCCATATGGGCAGGTATTTCATCTCATTCTTCCCCTACTAGCAAGTACATTTTTTTCACGACCCTTTCCGCCCCGGTCGCGCGGCTGGAAAATTCACAAAAAAAAATGCCAACACATTATTTTACAATTTTCCCTTCAGGCCATAGCCAGGGAACTCTTCCAGCTCCCAGTAGGGTACCTACCAAACTGAGATGTATAATGAAAAGATTCATCAGGGTCTACCACGACCAGACCCCACCAAATCTGGCTGGTCGGCTTACCGTCATCAATTCTAAAATTTCATACTAATGATATCATGATAAATGAAAAATTTCAATTATACTTCGTACAGTTTCCTACTACATTTACCAATACACCCTCACAATCAAATAATTCATTCCTCAAAATCTTATTCCTGCATAACCCACAGTTCCTAACCTAACTAATTATAATCTCTACATATATAAAAATTAATTGCTGTTCTTTAGTCTCGCTAAAACTCGAAAATGGCTTGTCCGATTTGAATAATTTTGTTTTGTTTGCTCTAATACAGGAAAGGTTTAAAAACAAAAATTGGGAAAACCCAAAAGAACAGCTGAAAAATCGAAAAACTGACCTATCGTCTAACTGACGTGCTATCGTCTAACTGACGTGCTATACAAAACTGTCATTTCTTCCGTGCGGTTATTACATTTCAAATCGTTTTTAAACGTTGTGGATTTTAAAAAAAGTCTTGGTTGAAGTGAATTTAGCTATACTTCACGAAGGTTTGTCATTTATTTTGATCTGCATTCTATTTACCTATATTGTGAAAACAAACTTCAGTACGAAGTCAATTTAATTGTGACGAGCTACCTCACGTGCAAACCCCAGCGAGCGACATATAATGATAATAGTCGTATTGGTATGTCCGAATCGCGTTCGAGAGTGACTGAAAATGAACGACATGTGGACAGATGTGGAATGCACCGAGTTCGTGCACGTCAAACACAACAACAGCGAGCACGCCACAATAAAAATGAGCGATTGCGCCGACGTAATGCTCTTGTGAACGTGGAACGAGCGGCATATATGCCAGGTGGAAATACATATTACCAACTATACGTCATCACTGCAGTTTTCTTCATAATATGGTAGTTTTTGTAATTTTCGAAACCGTTTATCGTATTATTTTTTTCAAAACCTCCAATTTTGCGAGTACTTTGGTAAGTGGGAGGGCATTTTACAGATGAAAATACATATTTTCCACCATATGTCATCGCCGCAGTTTTGATGGCAAATATGTATTTTTTTCATTATCGAATCCAGTTATCGTATTTTCTTCGAAAGTTCCGACATTGCGAGAACTTTAGTGAGTATCAGAGCATTTTTAAATGCATTTTTTTGGGAAATACATATTTCTGACCATACTTCATCGCTACTGTTTTGATAGTATTTTTTTCAAAAACTCCGACTTTTTTACTTGCGGCAAACGATTTTTTTCTCAATATAATCTTTTATTCTGACGTCGTTTTCCGTGTAAGAAGTAATCACCGATTCATAATGAAATGTGTTTTCTTCGCTAAAATGGACACATTGTACTTGGAAATAATCACATTTAACCTTTGAAAAATTAAATTGCGAATGTCGGGAATCCTGGCCGCCAACTTTTGCTGTTGAGTTCACATCGCTCAAAAATGTTACATCAAAGTAAATTAATATCATCACTTCAATATTGAAGTTTATATAGTGAGGTTACACGATGTATGATACATAATGAGTTTGTATATCGTCACTGTTGTTATACAGTGTCCGCCAAACTCTTGGAACCATATGGGTTTTTTATCAATAGTTTCTCAGAAAATGTCATTCTTCATAAAAGTTAGAGCATTCAATCAGACTAAATAGGCGCATAGCCTTTATTATCAGTGGCATGCGGCTAAGCTGGGAATCGGCCGATATTCTAAATTCCCTATGGAGTAAAGTGACATTACTATGGAAAATATCGAAAAATATTATTAAAAAAAGTTGTTTGCAATTGAAAGATATTCCCAGTTAGGTAGGTATACCTACCTACCAAGTCTTAATTTAAATATTTATTTTGTGGTTATTAATTATTCAGCAGATTTACCTCTTTTTTAAGGATCCTGGCCTTATTAAATAATCTTTCCATTGCTGTTTTCTTGGACTCATCTTCAAGATATTGTTAGATCAGTCAATTGCTTTGACAGACAATTTATGCTTATATAGTAATTTACTACGCAAAAATTATTGTCGATAATTCCCATTAAAAATTAAGGCCATCATTAAGTTGTTATTGAAATTAGTAATTGGTAGACTGAACTGGATAACAGCGAATATCTCTTGATTGCAAACAACTTTTTTCAATAACATTTATTACATTTTTCGATATTTTCCATAGTAAAGTCACTTTACTCTATAGTGAATTCAGAATATCGCTCTATTCCCGCTCAGCCGCACGCCACTGATAATAACGGCTATGCGTATTTAGTCTAATTGATTGCACCAAATTTTATCAAGACTGAAATTTTCTGAGAAACTATTAATAAAAAAAATTAACATATGGTTCCAAAATATTGGCGGACACTATATAATACTCACATAATCCAAATGGTAAAATTACATTATACATAATTACATATCGTATTGTGAAAGTACATAATCTTGTGATTACTTGTGGCCAGCATTAGGTTAGAAAATTTATTAATGAAAAATTTTAAGCAATATGTTGAGAGTTGTTTTTGAATATATTTTTTTTTATATTCTGATGTATAAAAATAAATAAAAAAATATTTAAATTGTGAATTTGAATTAAAAATTAAATAAATTTTGGTACATGCAAGTATACAGAAACAGTGGAATAATTGAAACTGTTTTTTTTTTATAGTTACATTAGATTTGAATAGGAGAGATAATCAGTGGAATATCAATACAGAGAAGTATCAGGGATTTTAATTTCATCTTCAGGAACCAGTATAAACAGAAATATAATATTTGATGGAGCGAATTTCAAGATTTTTTCCAGGTCTTGGGGAGTTATTTTGTTACAGGATTTTGATGTGTGCATGAGACTCATACCATAAATTGAAGACCGGTGATTTCATTTGTGAATTTGGTGAGAAAATGCCATTTTCGTTTAATCCCAGGATTAAGATGAGGATTTATTTATTTGGAAAAAATGGCTGAGACACTCGTTGATTCTGAGGAAAGGGATTTTAGGTAATTTGGGAATGGAGAATCGAGTAGTTAAGGAAATTGTAGGCCCAGATAGACAGCCATTTTGTGAGCTATTAGGAAATGCAGCAGTGAGTAGTAGGGACCGTGTTGAGGAAAATTGGGTGCTCTCGTTGAATATTTAGGCTGCTGGAAGGAGCCGTTGCGGATTTTGGCCCTCACTGAGAAAATGCAGTACTAAGTAGCAGGGGCGTTTTAAGGAAATTGGCGCCCTGTTTTTTTGTATTATTGTAGGCCGCTGGAAAGAAGCAGATGAGGAGGGTTGTTGTAGGAAATAGATGGAAGTTGGAGATATGTGATTTTTGGAGCAAATAGAAGCAAACAGTTTCGAAGGAAAAAAAAAGTGGTCATTGTCAGGATAGACAGTTAAAGAATGACAGGGCGATTTCAGGCAGAAATCTAGTGGAAATACGAGTATTTGTTGATTGTTATTCGACAGGGAATATGCCCGGAAAGTAGTTGTTTGTCGTCAAATATGATTTTTGTTGTTATAGCGTAGAGAAAGCAAGTTGCCTTTTTGCAGTTGAAGTTAACGCCGAGAAAGGGTGGGCCCGAAGAAATGTTCTGTTGAAGGAGAACAGGTTTATTGGAAGAGTTAAGGGGTCGAGCATATTGGAGATTATTGTAAGGATATAGGAGACTCCGTAGGATAGGGGCAGAGTCAGCTGATATAGTTGCAAATGAGATGTTGTTTGAGGGCGGTCTGATGATAGATCTTAGGATGCCACTTTGTGGGACGGCAGTTCCTACAGCGAATTGACGATTTTATTTTTGTTGATGCCAATTTGAGTGATGCGTCTACCATGGACCTGAAGGTCAGGTCTGAGTTATATTGTATAGGCGGTGTATTGACGTTTTTTAGCGATTTCTGTGCGTTGCACGACGCGACGTGCTCTCTGTACTTCTTTTTGTGCCATTGATGCGATTCTTTTGCATTCTGCTCTGTAGGAGGGACCGCAGAATTTTTCTACCAGGGGGTGGACTCCAGCTGGCGGAGAAAGTCTAGCGACTTGGGAGTCCTGTTTATATTATTGGTCTAGCTGACCCGACAGACGTTGTCCTGTCTAAATTTCTATATTGCCTTAATTTGTTTTTCTGAAAACTCTCGTCTGTGCAGAATTTATTCATTTTACGTTTTTCTTTGGGTTTTTTCATCTAGGTTATGCTTTTGACTCTGCCCGCTTCCCCTTATTGCGTTTTTCCATTATCCCGTTTTTTCCTTATCCTGTTATCCCGTTATCCCATTATTCCCGTTATCCCGTTATCCCGTTTTTTAGTTATCCCGTGTATGGTTATGCCATTATCCCGTTATCCCGTTTATGGTTATGCCATTATCCCGTTATGCCGTTTCATTATATGTATATATATATATATATATATATATATTTGAGTTTGTCAAAAGAGGGATGAAGATTTTTTATTTTCAATTCTTGTAGGAATGGACAAGACATTGTGTCATCATATATAAAGCATAACGTTGTGACCTCCAACAATGTTGCCACGGTTTGTTCTTACAATTCCAATTAGCAGTATCTGAGAACAATATGCGAGTTTTGATGGAATATTTAGAACTAACGAAGAGTTTCGTTGTATTCAATTATATTACCCAGGTTAAATTATAATTTAGTGCAGATTTTTAAAATATCCTTAAAATAAATTCATTTGGAATCCTGATAAATTTTTTCGGTTCATATTTTTCATGCAATTTTTTGAAACGCTTCCATGGTCTACTTATTTTTTCTGTAGATATAAGAGTTCTTGAAGTTGAAGTTGAAAATATTTTTCTAAGTGAAACGTCACCTCTGGAATACAACGTTATATATGATTTTCCGAGGAATCTAAAAACTTCATATGAGATTTCGCAGAAATAGGTACATTTCAACAAATAACAAAATTCTTAAAAAACAAAAATATTTATTGAGAACAGTTTGGTTGTAAAACCTACAGGTATATCGATATCGAACAAAATTGTTATAATGGTGATTTGACACGATTTTCTATATTTGCATCAGGTATGCATTCTTTTGATGATAAAAACTATCGAAAAACTAAAATGATGAATTTTACAGGTATTGATGATGACTTTTCGGCAATTTATTTTCATTCATTAAAGTTTTTTCAATTAAAACCTCAGATATCACAAAAAGGAACATTAGTTTATAACTCTATTATGAATTCACAAAAACTTCTTTGAAATGAGTTCTTGAAAACACAGAGAGGGGAAACATGTGGAAACTGCCCAGTTTCTGATATATTACCAATGAACACCTGCTTTATATTAGCTTGGCCTGAAAGTTTGTATGAAATCAAATCTTGTAACCCAATTTTCACTTACTTGTGGACGTCGAATCAACCTTAAATATCGCACTCGTACAGAGAACCAAAAACAATAATAAATTATCGTCTCACGTGTTCAAGCAGAGACGGAATCCTTATAATGAGACTTCTACGGTCAATTAACGTTTCAAGTGTTGTCTATTTGGAAAGAAATAAAAGATTTTACGAGGTGTTACTCATAAGATCAATTTTAAATATATTTCAAAATATGCCTTCATCACATGTTAATAGTAATTTTCATGTAACAACCTAAATGTAAATAAATGCTTGTGCTAGTCTACTGAGACGGTGTGACCCTGGGTCTTGTTAGATTACATAAATACCTAGATCTTGGTGTGTCCTTTTCATAAAAAAAAACTGGTCTTATGAGGTCAACTGTGGATGAAATTATCATTCAGAAGAAGAGCATACCAGGCAGGTAGTTCGAATCATCATCTGCTATTCCAAGAAAAAGTTTCCGATGACAAGAATCTAGCAGAAAGTAAGTAAAATTCCTTCGATGATTTCTTTCTCTCTTCGCCACTGAAGTTATGGATTTGCACGGAAACATCACAAGTTTAAGACTGTATGAAGAGAACAAGGTGAGTATGAATCATTATATAGGTACGCTTCACAGGTAACGTTGTATGTACTTCCTACGATTCAACTTCAGCTTTACGCTGCCATCTCCCAATCACATTCTCCTATCAATTTGTCATCTAGAATTCAAGTACACACTTCATTGATCAATCTGAGCATAAAATATCAATTTTAGGAACAGAAAGGACAAATCTGGGAACATTATAGAGATGAGGGTACTCAACTCAACTTCAACGATACCCTGTATTGTTCCAATAATATTTATCTGCTGAAATGACTTCCTACATCGTAGAATATAGTTTATCAATCGAACTGATCGAAATGATAGTAACTTTACAAATAGAAAACACGAATCTTGGAATTTTATAAGCAGGTAGGAGTTACCTTCATCTTTCAATAATGTATCTCTATTTATTTCACACCTTGAATGAAAGAATATACTTTCTTGATGAAGCTGATAGAAGAAATAGTAACTTTAGAGTTCGAAAAACCTAATCTAAGAAATGTTAAAACCAAATCTAGGAAATATTATGAACATGTAGGGATGACACTTCAACTTTCACGCTACCCTGTCATCTTCCAATGATATTTCTCTACTAGTCAAATATATCAAATTCATTTCTCATGTTCTGGTATGGAAAATTTCAATTGATGATTTGTTATATCCCTACTATATTCAAAGGCACTACTCCCTCGTGACTTTCCGTTATGTATCAACTTATGTCGTTGGTTTCTCTAATGCCTTATTCAAAATCCTCTATTTGAAAATCAAATCATGTTTACCGACGAAGAAAATTTCTCACGCAACGCTATACGATAGTTTCCCAACAAGCATTTGTGGTCAGAGGAAAACCCCCATGCGATACAGGAGTCACATTTACAAGAACAGTTATCTCTTAACGTGTGGGCAGGAATCCTTGGAGATTATTTTATAGGTCCATTTTTTATTCCGGGAAGATTAAACGGAGAGAGATATCGTCATTTTCTTGAAGAAGATTACGGAAGATGTGCCGCTTAGACTACGAAATGAAATGTGGTGTATGCATGACGGTGCCCCGGCACATTTTAGCATCCAAGGGCGAGAATTTTCAGATCAAACTTTCGGCAACTGTTGGATAGGTCGGGAAGGGCCTCAACCATGGCCCCCTAGGTCACCGACCTCAACAGTTTGGATTTTTTCCTGTGGGGACATCTGAAATCCTCAATTTACTAGACACTCATCCAAAATGAAGAGGAATTAAGTAATCGAATAATTAACTTTGTAGAACGATTCAGAATACTCCAGGAATTTTCCAAAGAGTGCGCGAATCAATGAGAAGAAGATTTGATGCGTGCATACAGGCAGGAGGTGGACATTTTGAACATTTATTGTGATTTTGATTTAGATTTATATCTAGTGTTCCGTTATTTATTGTTGTTTGAAAATTAGCGTTTGAAATGTTTTTATGTTGAATTACAAAAAAAGTTTTCCAAATTGTTTCACTTTTTGACAAACACATGCATCGATTAATTTAAATCAAAATATTTCTAAAACGGCTGCTTGTAGCGACTTTTTACTTTTTTACGTAAAATGATAGGGGAATCGCTTTTTCTTCTAGAAAATGTGATACATACATGCCCGACAAAGTTGTGATTTCCCAAAAGAAACAATAAAGAACTGTAGGTGGCGCCCCCCACAATTAATGGCCAAACTGAGATCAAATTTGAATGTCTCATATTAAAAAATCCCCATATATCAAGTTTTGTCCAAATATCGACATTATTTCAAAAATTATTTACAAAAAAACCAAAATAAAAATTAATTTTCAACACCATGCTTATATGAACTTTTCACCTCATAAATAACTGAGGAATCGTCCTGCAAAATATCGGACACTTATTACATAATACCCTGTATAATAACAGTGACGATATACAAACTCATTATGTTTCATATATCGTGTAGCCTCACTATATAAACTTTAATATTGATGTGATGATATTAATTTACTTTGATGTAACATTTTTGAGCGATGTGAACTCAACAGCGAAAGTTGGCGGTCAGGATTCCCGAACTTTGTAATTTAATTTTTCAAAGGTTAAATGTGATTATTTCCATCAAAGTACAATCGTTGTCTAAAGATATATAGTCAGTCAATCTCTACGGAAAAAGTAATAGATACCATTGTCTAATGTATTTTAGACAATGTAGATACAATTTGCGATCGCCCTGTATTACACTTTCGGGGAAACTATTCAAATTGTATTCCGTAAAGTGGCGGCACCACCGGATGGCAAACAAAACTGAACTTCTGTTGCATTTTAGAAAAAGACACCCAGGAACAAAATGTACTAAATCTTCAAATTATGAAAATTTGCATTCTCCATTATCTGATTATCTCATATGTGACGTGTATGATCGTCTGGATTTTGTCGGATAATAAATAAAACCTAATGATAAATTTGAATTCATGGGAGAATGGAATGATCATTATCAGATGCAAATCTTCTGATTTAAATGAAAAATATATATTATTGAGGAAAAATGTGCCTTTCAGTTGATATATTTTTAATTTCTATTAGTAGTGAGCTTAAGTGGTTTTGAAAGGTCAATAGCCTTCTATACCACCCTTTGTTTTCGTGGCCGTTTACAGAATATGAATTACTCGATAAAATGAAAAATATGAAAAACAAAAGCAGTACCCAAGAATCGAAGTACATACACAACCCTTTATTGAAA
Organism: Gonioctena quinquepunctata; assembly: GCA_018342105.1. Taxonomy (NCBI): domain Eukaryota; kingdom Metazoa; phylum Arthropoda; class Insecta; order Coleoptera; family Chrysomelidae; genus Gonioctena; species Gonioctena quinquepunctata. The sequence continues at coordinate 20,515 of JAFIRS010005796.1, read as the reverse complement.
AGTTGTGCACATGTCAGTGGTCAAAGGACCTTGCTCAAACGTTATGGAAAAGTGATCTATGTGGGAATTGACTGAATTTTTTATATTGCCTAGAAGAAGTCTTCCTGATAAAAAGTTACAATTGCGCTAAAGTCGAATAACCAATAGTTTAGGAGATATTGGCCAATGATACTGGAAAAAAAATATTTAATTGGTGTTGGATTTTCTCTACTGAGCTATACAAGTTGTTCTATGTAAACAATAACCCCTGTTTGAGTAATATTTCAAATGAAAATATTTCTGGAGTAGGTAATTTATTTTGTAACTTTCAAGCAATATGAATCACACAACAGGTTTCTAGCTCCTTTATTGAATGAGTACTTGAATAAATACACTCTTGTTACAATTTAACCTATTGGAGACCTTTGTGGTGGTACTATTGCGCTGGCCGATTAGAAATGTCAAGAACGCAATTAGACGGAGGGTACCGAATTTCAGATTCATGTCGCGTGTATAATATGTATGCAATATCTCCGAAGTTATTGGTTATTGGACTTAAGCGCAATGGTAACTCTTAATCAGAAAGACTTCCTCTAAACAATATAAAAAATTCAGGCAATTCCCACATAGAGCACTTTTCCATAACGTTTGAGCAGAGTCCTTTGATGAGATAATTTCTCTAGGTCAACTGGAAATTGCTGTTGCGAAAACTCTTTATAAAGAAGGCAATAAGTTAGATATATGAATTCCCAATCAGCGTACCTAGTATTTATCAAAGAATTAGTATCCCTTTTGGTAACTCTGAATGTTTTCCAATCTTTAGTATGATTATTTGAAAAATAAGTTTGTTCATTCCAACAAAGGAGAGGGAGGTCTATCGATCCTATGGGAATATCATGAATTCATCTGAGGCCTTCGACTGTAAGGATAATATTTTATTAGGGAAACTTAATATGGAATTTGTGGAAATTCTTGACTGGTTTGAGTCATATTTGAAAAAGAAAATACTAAGTAGAACTTAAAAAGGGACGATAGCGAGATCCATTGCCTTGAGAACGTATATGGGGGTCCCACAGGGTAGTATTCTTGGTCCAATTTTGTTCATTATTTTTATTAATAATATAAATACGAATATTGCAAATATAATATCATATAGACAAGCTTTGCAATAAACTATCTAGAGTAACATATGCCATAAGAGTTCTCAAAAAGAAGTGTTGATCCTGAAGTGCTAATTACTGTATATTACGCAACTGCACCGAATTTTTCTACCGCAAAAATGTTATCAGAATACTATTTAAAAAATGCATAAGAGATTCCTGCAGAGAATTCTTCAAGGCATACAAAGTACTGGCCATACTAGCAATCTATATTTTTCAATTAATTTCTTATGATCCAGATCATTTTAAAATACACCGTCAAACTCATATTTATGAAACAATATTAAAAAAAACTTGTTCATAAGAAATCCCTATATGAATGGAGCACCGTCTACAGTGAGATAAAATTTTATAACAATCTTCCGCAAAATATAAGAAATATTGAAGTTTCTATCAGATTTCTGAAGTCTGTAAAAGAATTATGTAATATGGAGCCCTATGATATCAAGCAATATTTTCTGTTTTGTAGAAAATTTCAAATTTTATTTTTGTGGTTGATGCAAGTAAAGAAAAATTGCCTACTTTAAAAGATCAAATATTTTTAAAATGTGTGTTAATCTTACAAATGATACCTAATGTTGACAAGGGAAACATTCTCAATTGAATATTGATAGAAATATTTTTCTGTGAATTGAAAAATCCACGATTAAAATGAAGTTATTTTTTGTGAATGTCTAACAGAAAACAACTGATGATCGTGGAAGCGTGAAATAGATTTTCGTCGACAAAAATGTATTGAAGACCTAGTGAATGCGATGTTTCTCCTGCGTCAATGTTACGAATGACTTCTGGTGAGTACTCTCTTTTGGAAAACATTCTTCTTTGCGTCATTCATTTTTATGAGTTCTTAATTAAGACTGGAATAGAAATTCAAATAACTATCTGAATGAAAATGCAAATTTTCTATTTTAGAGTTTTTCTTTTGAGTTCAGGCCTTTTCAGAATATCTATCAGATGTAGTTCAATGTCCAGCGTGGCTTTAGCCGGGAAAGTAGTTGTTTTCTGTTAGACATTCACAAAAAATAACTTCATTTTAATCGTGGATTTTTCAATTCACAGAAAAATATTTCTATCAATATTCAATTGAGAATGTTTCCCTTTTCAACATGAATACCCCAGGTTATCTTGACGATGGAAGATAGTGACTAAAGTTTATCTTTCAGTCGCAGATGATTCCACATCTGATTTTATGAACATCCTGTTTATATTTTCAACAAATCAATCGATACCTAATGATAACAAGAAATTGTTATGATGTATTTCTCAGACAAATAATTGTCACTGTTGTGTATGAAATAGATTAGATAGACATATAGGTATTTATTTGCCATTAAAATGTTACAAGGAACATACACTAACACTAACACTAAAAATTTGAAAATCTAAACAGAAATCACAGAACAATAACAAAACATTGTATATATATATATATATATATATATATATATATATATATATATATATATATATATATATATATATATATATATATATATATATATATATCTACGTAAAATATAAACACATTTTTCATGACCAACAGACATGCAGACAGACAGTATAAAGTGAAAACACAATATATTTATTGATAAGATTTTCTTCAATATACAATAGGTATATCGTTATTTTTCGAAAAATTCATTCAGGTTGTAAAAACTTTGTTCAACTAGGAAAGTTTGTATTTTTTCCTGAAAATATTCAAAGTTGCAGTAGATCTGATTTCTAAGGGCAGTTTATTATAAATCAAGCTTCCAGCACAATAAGATGATTTTCTGAATGTACTGGTGCTGAAGTGTTCAAGATGTGGATTTCTTGTGCTCTCCTCGTTTGATGCCTATGTACGTCCTGGTTGAGTTTCAATTTATTTTTATTTTTATGAATGAAGCAGGAAATTTCGAAGATGTATATTTCAGTAACAGTTAGTATTTTATGTTTCTTGAAAGTTTCTCTAAAAGATTCTCTGTATTGTAAATTGTATATAATTCTGATGATTCTCTTTTGTAGTACAAAAATTCTGTCAATTTCGGTGGATTGGCCCCATATTATTATATTATAACTCAATATTGAGTAGACAAGTGACTAATAACATGTTGTCAAATCACGTTGATTGATTTCTTTCTTTAAGTGTAGAATGGCAAACGTGTTTTTGGCAAGCTTAGAACATGATGAGTCTATTTCTCGATGGAACGTTAGATTACTATCTATGGTTGTTCCCTAAAATTTTACATGGTCGCTGGTTTCAACATGTCTTATCTTTAGCAGGACATTCGTTTTAAATAATGAAAAATGCATAAAAACTGTTTAGTTTACGTTCATGATCAAAGAATTCACATGACACTACGATTTGAATTGCGTAATTACTATATCTGCTTTAGTTTCTAATTCTGTTAAATTATTGGCGTATGTGATTACTGACGTATCATCCGCATACATGTATTTATCGCCAGAAGTTACAGATTTTGGTAAGTCATTAATGAAGATAAGGAAGAGTAGAGGACCAAGTATTGAACCTTGTCCTACCCCGACATTCAATTCCATTTCTTCGGAAGTCTCTGAACCTATATTCACCGCGATTTTGTAGATATGAAGTTATCCATTCTAGTGCTTTACCTCTTATACCTAATTTATTTAATTTATTCTCAAGGAAAATTGAATTTACAGTATCGAAAGCGGCAGTTAAGTCCTGCAACTTTCTTACCCTTGTCTAGACATGAATATATTTAGAAAAATCGAATTAAACGGTTTTCTTCACATGAAAGATTCAATATAAATTGAACCAGAAATTGGTTCAATGGTTCAATTTATATTGAATCTTTTATGTGAAGAAAACTGTTTAATTCGATTTTTTCTATTTATTCCACTTCACATGGCGTTTATCTTTCATGAATATATTTGTTGTGTGAATTCGAGTGTTGCTAATTCGGTCGACTTTTCTGACCTATAGCCATATTAACCCTTGGTGAATATTCTATTGTCTTCCATGAAAGAATATATTCTAGTTGCAAAAGACTTCTCAGCAATTTTTGATAGACAACTCAATAGTACTATAGTTTTCAACACTATATTTATCCCCTTTTCTATAAAGTTGAATCAATTTTCCCAATTTTAGAGAATCAGGAAATTGTCCGAGTTCAAAAGAGTAATTGATTAAGGACGCAATAGGTTGGGATATAAGTGATTTACAATATTTAAACAGTTTGATAGGGATTTCATAAAGTCCAGTGAAATGCTTGTTTTTCAAACTGTCTATAATTTTCATAACTTCATATTCGGTTACAGGTTTGATGAAGAAACTATAACCAACATTATTGAGAATTGAGCAAGATGTAGGTAAATGTCCGCCAAAATGGCTATCTAACTTGTTTGGTACTGTGGTTACAAAATGATTAACAAATGAATCACAAATGACTTTATTGTCTGTTATTATCTTATCATTAATCTCCGCATTTCAATTTATTTTCTCTCGTTTTTTCTGCCAAATCTTTCATTCACTATTCTCCACATTGCTTTATTTTTGTTATGGGATTCTGTAATTTTTTTTGTATTTTCCTCGATTTTTATATTGGTTATTTTTTTATTAATAGATTTCTTATAGTTTTTATAGCTCGTCATCAAATCTGCGTCATTTGAATTTTTAGCTACATAATATAAAAAATTTATTTTATCGATTTTTTCGTCAATCCTTGATTTTTTTTTGTACGTTTTTATCTGCATGTTTTTCTTTGGACATGTTACATCGAGACCCCACTCTAAATACTCGAGAAATTCATTATAATATGAATTAATGTTTTCGTAGTTCTCAGAAAATAGATCACAGTTCGAAGAAAAGGTATGCATAAAATTCAGCATATTTTGTTCTCAGAAACGTCTGTATAAAGTTAAAATCTCAGATTTTGGGTTGTTCCTAAATTCAGTCAATTCCTTCACTGTCACTAATTGTTCTTTATGGTCTGAAATATGCGGTTCTATAACGTTACAATTCATGTGACCGTTCAGGTTTGTTGTAGTAATTACGTAATCTATTGCTGTTTTGGAGTAGAATCCTCTCCTAGTGTCAATTCTAGTTGGTTCAAGGAATTTTTCTGAATTTTTCTGAAAACTATCCAATCACTTTGAGTACAATTATTTGCATGGTGCTCTCACAGATCCAGAGAAAAGTCATGTGCTATATTTTTATGTATAATATATTGAATTTTTGAAGATTGTAATGAAAATCTCACTATAGATTTTACATTTTAGGTTGTAGATGTGATGAAATGATGGCAGAAAGATATCACCATATCTCAACTGATGCAAGAGATGAATTGGATATTTTTTTCAAGTATGGTGGTTATAATTATGGATCCAAATAATATCTAATTGTTCGGAATGAAATAAAGAGAAATGGAACCATTATAATCGACTAAAAAAAGGAGATTCTTTCGAAATTCATCTTAAAAATTTCACAAACTTTGGAATTTTGACTTTGCCTATTTTTTTTAATAATTTGGTAATGTGATTTTATACATTCAATTTTGATAATATTTACAAATGCGCATATAACATGTTCCATACCTTGAACTATTTTGAATTTAGAACCTTCAATCATCAACATTCCAGTAATCCTGTTTTTTTTTACAATTTGAACTATATTTATATATATATATATATATACAGTTCTTCTCAAAAGTCTCCTCCTCCCCTCTTATTTTTGGAACGATTATACATAAACAAGTGATATTTGGAAACTGAATATTAAAGGTTGTGATGATAGATGACGAAATCGTCAAAGATAACGTCACAAGGCCATTGTGACCAATGATTTTAAATGGAACCCTACGGCAAGCGACACCTCTTTTAAAAGGTATCGAAAAAACCTATTCAATGATACTAATTTTGTTTGTGTTTATGGCAGTTTTGGCAACTCGCTTTTAAAAAACGCAAAGCTGTGATGAATTAAATCAGTAATTACTAAAATTCCAAATTCATTCTCCGCCTCTGGATAGTTGTCAAATCAGCTGACGTTTTTGTTAGTCTCCCTAATTCGACGTTTTTGTAATTGTCCCAGTTTTTGTACATTCAATAATTTGTGTATTGTTGATCGAACGTTTAACTGTTTTAGTAGCTTTTGGTACTTTCAATATTTTTGTACATTTTAATAATTTGTTAAACTGTTGTGAGCCGAAAGTTTAAGTGCTTCAAGAAGCGAAATGGTACGTGCTCTACGTGATAAAGTAGCAGCGATCCTAATTCTTGGTGAAACTGGACAAAATATTCATGCAGCAGAACGCATTTTTAATGAGAGGTTTCCCGATCGCCCCGTTTCGAGGACTTATTTAAGGGAGCTTCTTGGTAAGTTTGAAACAACGGGTAGTATTAATGATGCGAAACGATCTGGCAGACCACAACTTTCTGATGAGAAAAAAATTGATATACTGGCAGAAGTAATAGTTAATCCTACTTCTTCAACAACTCACGTTGCATCTACCTGTGAAGTCAGTCGAAGTACAGTACACAGGGTGTTGAAAAAAAACAAATTTCATCCATACAAATTAAAAATGGTTCATGAACTCTCAGACGACGACCCTGACCGAAGACTAGAATTTTGTGAAAATATGGAAACTCAAATTAACCAACAGCCATACTATGTCAAAACAATTCGTTTTAGTGACGAAAGTACTTTTTATCTAAATGGAAATGTAAATACACAGAATGTGAGGTATTGGAGTGACGCAAATCTTCACCTGTTTCGTGAAACACATACCCAATTTTCCCAGAAGGTGAATGTTTGGGCAGGTATCCTGGGAAACCACATCGTTGGGCCTCTTTTTTTAAATACTAATTTAACTGGTGAGGTTTATCTGGAGCTGTTGCAAAACGCAATAGAACCGTTAATCCTTGAAATTTTGGAAGATAATCCAGATGAATTCGGCAATTTGGAAATAACAATCCAACAGGATGGTGCTCCTCCACACTATTACGGTGCAGTAAGACGGTATTCGGATGAGGAGTATCGTGGTAGATGGATTGGACGACGAGGTTCAACGGAATGGCCAGCTCGATCACCGGACCTCACACCTTTGGATTTTTTACTGTGGGGGTACCTTAAATCGAAGGTTCACGCCACTGAACCTGACAATATTGACGTTTTAAAACAACGTATTGTTGCAGAATGTGAGGCTGTTTCCGCAGACACATTTGCAAAAGTACGAGAAGAGTTTAAAAATAGGATATTTCACTGTCAGGAAGTAAATGGAGGTCACTTCGAGCAATTTCTTCAAGTAGATACTGATTCTTAAATCTGTAAATAATATCATACTGAATGGAATTTAAATTTTAATGTTTACTAATGAGCCATTAAAACTGCCATAAACACAAACAAAATTAGTATCATTGAATAGGTTTTTTCGATGATACCTTTTAAAAGAGGTGTCGCTTGCCGTAGGGTTCCATTTAAAATTATTGGTCACAATGGCCTTGTGACGTCATCTTTGACGATTTCGTCCTCTATCATCACTAGTAGGGAAGTTTACAACGTTTAATATTCAGTTTCCAAATTTCACTTGTTTATGTATAATCGTTCCAAAAATAAGAAGGGGGGAAGAGGACTTTTGAGAAGCACTGTATATATATATATATATATATATATGTATATATATATATATATATATATATATATATATATATAATTAGGTTTTTTGTTTCTTAGTGGTTTGGTTCGTATCGGAAATTATTATTCTCCATGATAGTTTATAAATTGAACTGAAGGTTGGTAGATGGAGAGCAGAAAACAACTACTTTCCTGGCTGATACCACGCAGAATGTTAAATGATATCCATGCAATAATTCATATAAATGAATATTAAATTGCAAATGTTTTTTCTAAAAGACCGATTTCGGGCAGTTGGAGTTTCTGGGGTGTTTCTTTCTGTCATGAGGCCCGTTTCGCAGTTGAATTCAAAATTCACCTCGTAACATGTACCCATTTTTGACTAAGCATGGCTATGTCGATATTTAATTCAGTCTCGTTTCAGCCGGAGATCTTCGGATATTTGACTGGGTCTGCCCTATACTGATGAGGGTAAACAGCCCGAAACCAGTCTATAGGTGTCAGGCGAGACTGATTCAAACTAAACACAATCATGTCTTTTAGGAAGAAACATTTGCAATTTATTTATATGAATTATTGTATGGATGTTGAGCAGATAGGTATCATTCAACATTATCCGTGGTATTAGCCAGGAAATTAGTTGTCTTTCAAAAATAATACTACTTATAATTGGAATAGAGAGGAATAATACCTGAGTTCACTGTCCAACGTTTATATTTAGCGGTATCTTTTAGTGGAAAATGAAATAATCTCAACGAAGGATTATTTCGGGTTGAAAGCTCACAATTTGGCAGGCACATTTATGCACAGGTATCTGAAAAATAAATTACATATTCACCTACAAATAGTTGTGAGATAATATGCACTAAACACCACTCCACAAGAAAAATTAGGAATTACCACTGGAAGAGAAACTCTATTAAAAGTTTCTTTCGCTTGGGCTAACACCAATAAAGATTGTATTCTCAGAATATAATTTCAAATGGCTTATTGATCTTTTCAGTAGCTTACACAGTAGACTTATTGCAATAACTATTTGAAAATTCATTCATTCTGGGCCGTATCTCAAGAAGCCATCAGGTATCAACTTATTTAGAAAGAAAATGTTTAATATTAGTCAATATTATCCGAGGATGAAGAGAATATCAAAGTTTGGAAACCCATTGAATATATAACATAATGCAGTTTCAAGCAAATAAAATTTAAAATAGGTAGGCAAGTGGTCTTTTGAATCTATTGATTTTTATATTTCTTTTATTAAATGAATACATAACATAACCTTACTTTTCGTTATAACTGCTATTTCTTCTACTAAATATATTCCATATATATATATATATATATATATATATATATATATATATATATAATACTTTTCATAAAATAACTTTCTGAAGTGACTTAGGTACAGTGATTCTCCGATATCTCAAATAAATGAATATTTCGTTCTTACCTTTATATTTCGAACTTTCCTCTCCAATTTTTGTCACAAATGTTTGTCATATAAAAGTTCATAGGTACATTACAAAAGTTCACACAAAACAGAGCGACGATCACCTAATGATAGAATACCGAATTCCACGAAAAATAATCATATTTCAGTATCAACGATTTGAAATTCAAATTATTAAATGAATGCAGAAAGCAGAAACATAAAATATCTGTATTTGTTATTATTCCAATTTAACCCCTCAAGGTCAGGTCGCTCTGTGGCCCACCCACCTGAATTTGTTCCATCTCACTCGGATATATAATTTTTTGGGGATCATTGGACTAACGCCCCGTTTGGTTGACTGACTATGTATATGTAGACAATGATACAATGTATGCATTCTAGAGAAGAAAACACATTTCATTATGAATCGTTAGTTACTTTTTACACGGAAAACGACATCAGAATAAAAGATTATATTGAAAATATAACGGTAAACTGAGAAAAAAATCGTTTGTCGCAAAAACTCGCAAAGTCGGATCTTTTGAAAAAAAATTACTATAAACTTGTTTCGGAAATGAAAAAAAAAAAATTTCATCTTATGATCAAAACAGTAGCGATGAAGTATGGTTAGAAATTTGAATTTCAAAAAAATTGCATTTCGAAGAAAATAAGATAACTGGATTCGATAATGAAAAACATATATATTTGCCATCAAAACTGCAGCGATGAGTATGGTGAAAATAATATGATTTTCATCTGGAAAATGCTCTCCCCTCACCAAAGTTTTCGCAAAGTTGGAGGTTTTGAACAAAGTACGATAAACGGTTTCGAAAATTAAAAAACTCCCATTTTATGATCAAAACTGCAGCGATGACGTATAGTTGGTAATATGTATTTCCACCTGGAAAAGGCTCTCCCATTCACCAAAGTTCTCGCAGAGTCGTAGCTCTTGAAGAAGATAAACTGGATTTGAAAATGAAAAAAACAGATTTGCCCTTTAACGTTCAAAAATGCATCTATGACGTATGACGTTATCCCGTTATTCCCGTCATCCCGTTATCCCGTTATCCCGTTTTTTCCTTATCCTGTTATCCCGCTTTCCGGTTATGCCTTTATGCCATCATGCCGTTTTATTTTATATATATATATATATATATATATATATATATATATATATATGCGCGGAATTTCATCTTTTGAGCTTGAGGAGTACTGTCTCCTAATTGCCTGTTCAATGGGAGATAATGAATTATTATTATTCAGTAGCCAACAGAAAACAGTACGCGATAAGCTCCCGCTGTCATGTGGAACCAGTGTAAAATAACTATTTTTGAATAAAATCGTTTTCTATTGGAGTGCAGTCCTGAAAGCGAGTGACGTGAAAAAATTAAAAGTTATCAACATCGGTTTAGTTTCAAATTCAGTTGATGATGTCAGAAACTGAATCAATGTTGAAATCGCCGTAATTTCAAGTCAACAACAGGGCGAAACCCAAATCCAGAGCTACTTTGACCAGCGGGAATGCATCTGGATAACATATTGAAAACTAATATTAGAAATGTTGGCGGTTAAATCAAAGTCACCTTAGTTTCGTAGGATTTCTGCCATATCTCCATCAACAGAACACCATTGGATCTGCGGTGTTCTGCGACTCCGGATTATTGTAATAATTTGTCGAAGACGGAAGCATTTGCCAGATTGAAATAGATATTTTTCATCAAACACCATCGCTGTAGTTTGATCATTAGTTGGGAAATATTTTTTTCTTTTTGGAACTAGTTTATCGTATTCTCTTCAAAGGCGAGCACTTTGATGAGTGAGAGAGCATTTCTCAGGTGGAAATACATATTTTTCACATCATCGCTGCAGTTTTATTTAATTCAAAAGCGCTGACTTTGCGAGAACGAGTGGAAAAGCAGTTTTCAGGAGAAAATACATATTTTCCAATATACGTCATTACAGCAGTTTTGATCATGAGATGGCGTTTTTGTTTGTTTCAGGTCCTAAGCAAGTTCATCATTTTTCACAAGCACTCACTGCAAGAACTTTGGTGAGTGGGAGAACATTTTACAGGTAGAAATACATATTTTCCACCAAACGTCATTGCAGCAGTGTTAAGATAGCAATTTTTTTAATTATTTACGAAACCATTTTACTGTACTTTGCAAGAACTTTGGCGAGTGAGAGAACATTGTCCAGATGAAAATACATATTTTTCATCACTCGCCATTATAATGCATACATTGTAATTTGACGGAAATAATCCCATTCAACCTTCAAAAAATTAACCAACCAACGTTGAATGCCAAGTGCACATCGCAACATTTTTTATTTTTGTATTTTAAACTGTAACCTCACCACATACAATACCAGTAGGTAGGTATATTCTTACTTATTATGTAGTATTTAATTGAATATTGTATCATCCTACTAACGAGGATATATAATTATCGAAGCAAAATATGGAAATTTTCGTAACTTACTGAAATTATGTCATATTTAGTGATGAAACATGTAATTTACCATATAAGTCAGGTAGTATATCACGTAAACTCATATATCACTGCGTTGATGCGTGCACTCACATTGTGCTCGTACTAGGTAATTTCATACTTGAAACTGTTTTTTTTCTTACTTGCTATAAATATCAGTAAGATGTTTTGTTTGTTTTGTTTGTTGTGTTTAGGTACCATATATTTTTTCCTGAAGCAAAAATGATTCGATAAGTAACTCATAACTTTTACCGACAATCAGTAATTTTCCCAAAAAAATAATCGAAAGAAATTTATTATTATTTGGATGTTTTTTATTAGTTGGTTGACGTTACGGGGCCTACCATCTACCAATTTTTACTATACAAGTTTTCGATTTTTACATCATGTCAATAAATAGTTTCGCCACATATTTTCTTCTGGAGAGAACTACATATCAACTAATAATGTAGGAATCGATTATACCTGTGTGAAAATGTTTATTATATAGCTATCTTATTTCAAAAATTAAATGATGAATAGGAAATTATCATTAAATACATTAATTTTCAGTAAAGGTTTTGAAGACGAAGATGGATTTAATTTTTTAAAAGTCAACTAGTCTTTTTTTTCTGGAATTTTTATGATAGGAAAAACTTCATTAAGTGTGCGATTCTAACCTAAAGAATACAATTGAAATAAGTAATTTTTATCATACATAGGTAGTTGATAAAGACTTTTTTTTCCACCAATGAACTTTTAGGAGGATGATATAAGGTTCAGGCCTACAACATTCATACATATATATATATATATATATATATATATATATATATATATATATATATATATATACAGGGTGTCCCAAAACTCAACGTCATCCTTTGGAGGGCTGATAGTCCAGCTCATGACTGACCAGAATATCACAATATGACCTTTGTAAAATATTTATAGTTTTGGAGATATTGGCACTTTTATGAACTTCGTGAAAATCGAAACCTTTGATCAGTATTTCGAGTGCCGCAGGTACAAAACACCATAGTTTAAGATTATAATTTCTGGTATGTAACCCTGAATAACCCTCCTATTGATTACAGTCCGAAATAAAAATTTTGCTACCATACCTATGGAGAAAAAAAAAGTATTTGTCTGACTCACGAGTTAATTCATTTTATCAGCTCACTTAGACTCTTCATACTGTGTACAATATGACTACGCTAACCTGGCACATTATGTTAAAAAATTGCATATTCAGTGTAGTTCTTGATATGGTATAACATTCTTTATCTTTCACTAAGAGCCTATTTTGAAATTATTGCAATAATGAGTCTTATGGACAGATGAAAGCACATTCTCAAAAGATAGCTTCATGAACATGCACAATCTTCATACGTATGCTCTTGAAAACCCATAGCAATGCGAGAACAAAAGTCACAATATCGCTTCAAAGTAAATCTATGGACCGGCATCTGGAAAGATACAATAATTCCCTTTTGAATTACCTGACATTCTAAACGGGAAAATTTATCGCGATTTTTTAGAAAACGAACTGCCTACTATTTTAGAAGATGTACCTTTGGCAATACGAAGGGCAATGTGGTTCCAAAATGACGGCTGTCCAGCTCATTACGCACGACCAGTGAGAAATTATTTGGATCAAACTTATCCACAGAGATGGATCGGCCGTCTTGGTCCCATTTTGTGGCCTCCCCGGTCTCCTGATTTAAACCCGCTAGATTTTTTTTACTGTGGTTGCATAAAGGAGAAGGTCTATACAAACCCAGTAAATGATGAACATGACTTGAGACGACGTATTAATGAAGCAGCTTTCCAAATAAGTGCCGAATGAAGTACAAGACGAATAAAAAGATCGTTTTTAAAAAGATGCCACGCTTGCATTCGACTTGGTGGCAGGCAATTTGAACACATTCTTAATTTTTTTTTGTCTTTTGTTTAGTTGCCAATAAATACCTGTCACTTCAATTTACCAAGTGTTTTCATTCGAATTCCTAATTATCGAAATAATTTCACATTGAGCTCGTATTGCAGTAAACTAGGAATATCCTTTTTCCTCAAGTGGAAGATAGTGAATGTTGTATCATGCCAAAAACTACACCGAATGAGCAATTTTTTAAAATAACTTGCCAGGCTCGCGTGGTGATTTTATTTACAGTATGAAGAGTCTAAGTAAACTAATAAAATAAATTAACTCGTGAATCGGGCAAACATGTTTTTTTTCTCCAATATTTTTATTTTGGATTGTAATCAATAGAAGGGTTATTACAGGTTGCATAACAAAAATTAGAATCTTAAACTATGAAGTTCTGTACCTGCGGCACTCGAAATACTGATCAAAGGTTTCGATTTTCACGAAATTCATAAAAGTGCCAATATCTCCAAAACTATCAATATTTTACTAAGGTCATATCGTGATATTCTGGTCAGTCATGAGCTGGACTATCAGCCCTCCAAAGGATGACGTTGAGTTTTGGGACACCCTGAATATATATATAAAACATAAATTTTAACAATAATCGATAGCAACAAAGAAAAGGAGGATATACATGAATTGTTTATTCTCAAAAAATATTCAAAATAATTTTCAAAACATTATAACATTGACTATAACTCTCAGCGGGACGTCCAGAAGTTCAGTAGTAAAGACTGCTCTGTAATTCTAGGCCAATTGATAGAACATACCTATATGTGAACACTACTGGATTTTTGTCCATGCTTTCTGAAGATATGCTCCTTAACCCACAGTAGGCTGTTAATACAAATACAAACTCGGCGCCATCCCAGATGTAGGTATACCGGGTGACAATGGGACTAGGGCCTTCACTTATCAACCAATTTGAATGAAATTTTGTACATAGATATGAGACACAATTTTGGATTGACAAACATATGAAAACAAAATGGCACTTCCGGTTTCACCAGAATAGCCACTAACTTCGATTTTTCAAATGGAACACCCCCTATGTTTATGTTTTTCGGATTCTACGGCTCAAATTACATATGATAGTTGTGGCCACCATTTTGAAGCCGCCATCTTGAATTTTTCAATTTTCATAAAAGAATCAAAATATTCGACCCCAAAAACCCCCACATACCAATTTTGAAAACTCGTCCACCATCTTGAATTTTTCAATTTTGACAAAAGAATCATAATCTCCGACCACGAAAACTCTCAGATACCAATTTTGAAGCGAATCGGACCATAATCACAAAACTCGTACGCCATATTGAAGCCGCCATTTTGTTTTTTTTCCACACAAAAATCTATCAATGCATTGTCACCAGAATTATGTACACCTGCCAAATTTCAAATCATTCGGACGTCTGGAAGTGGGTCAAAATCGCGCCCAAAGGAGTCGGTTACAAACAAACAAACAAACATACAAGTGAAGCTAATATAAAGCGTGTAAAAAAAATGGATTCTCTGTTCTGGACCTTCTGTACCATCCGGTCCAGAACAAGGAAAAAGTGATGACGGCGACACGACTGACGATGATGATTATGGAAATTTTACCAGTCTTAGAGTGAAGAAAGGTTATATTGCCCATTCCATTATTACGGAATGCAACTTCAACTCGGTGGTTATCACGTAATCACCACTAAATCTACCACTGTGGAGTAAGAATAACTAAAATATTATTCTTGCATTGTTGTAGTCACGTAATTCCCATATATGGTAGCCACTCCACAGTTCTATAACTTGTTATTGTCAATTGAGGTGACTGAAACATTATGGCCACCAAGCAAATCACCATGAAGGTTTTTAAACTCAAAAGTGGAAAATACCCATTGCGGTAACCATCCTGAACCATTTGAATATCACTTGGAAGTCACAATCACTTTCAAGATAGTATGCTAGTTTCGGTGACGTTTTGGTAACTTCCATCAAACCTTTAATGTGGCAGGCACTTGATTGTGATATATGGTGATGGTTGCACGTTCTTGCTATATCCATAGTAATTGCCACAGTTCGCATTTAATAAAAGTCACTTCAAATTACAATTACCTTAAAATTCAAGTGCCGTGGATGGTTTCAATTACCTTCAAAATAACCAAGTGACCGTGGATGGTCAGCGCGATGACGAAAGCTAACCTACTTTTTCATTTTGGCCGTGGATTGGTCACGCGATGACGAAAGCTAACCTAACTCTCAAATTATTTTATTGTGGCTTACAAAAAGTTTGTTTTGCCTGTTACGTGCAACATGAATGATATTCATTCAAAATGAAATGGATTATGCGTTTTCAATAGACCATTTCTCTTGATTTTGTATAAAAAGGTTAATTTAAATAGATCGGATCTCTGACTTCTGCGCCTGCCTAAAATTCATACCTTAATTGTTAATTCAGTTTGCATAAATGCCATCATTTTCATTACTTGTTAATTGATAATTGTTACTTGATAATTGTAGATTGGAGCTGCATAAATCCTCTATACTTGCTATATCTCCTTTTTTAACAATTGATGGACATGTAAACGTAACTTCGAGGTTAAAACTTCGAAGTGGCAGGTTATAATAGCCGCGACGTGTTTGCCCCTTTCGAAGGTATAAGACCTATTGTAATTTTTGGGTAATAACTTTGAAGTAGTGAGTCATACTCCTGATCGGGATAAAATTAAAACGATTGAAAGTTTTATGTGAAATATGGGTGTTGTAGCTCGATTGTGAGCACACGCCATCTGAATACACTTTATTTAAATAGAACATTATAATTTTAGAAATAACTCGCCTCTGAAATGATGTACTTAAATCCCTCATTGTTTTAACAATCTTGGTTAGTTGAAACAAATACTTAGGCAACAAATTACTACGTTTGATGCAGTGCTGATGACAAATAAAACTTTATTGAATATTTCGATCATTTTTCTAATAATGGCGACCCAGCATATTTTCTTCTGGCAGCTTTTGGAGAATATAACTTTAAAGTGGCAGAAAGTGTGAATATACCACTCTAAAGCTCCTTCCATCATGAAGTGCCCAGTGGAACTAAACTATTAACTTTTCCACCAGTGGAAAGTGCTCCCACGTCGCAGGCCCATGACTCACCACTTCAAAGTTATAACCTAAAAATCACAATAGGTCTCATACCCTTGAAAAGGGCTAACACGTGGCTATTATAACCTGCCACTTCAAAGTTATAACCTCGAAATTGCGGGCACATGTTCATTAATTGTTAAAAAAGGACATCTAGCAAGTATAGTGGATTTATGCAGCTCCAATCAACAATTATCGAGTAACAATTATCAATCAACAAGTGATAGAAATGATGGCATTTATGTATAAATATTTAACAGGGGCACAAGTCAGAGATCCGATCTATTTAAATTAACCTTTTTATACAAAATCAAGGAAAAATGTCATTTGAAAACGCATAACCCATTTTATTTTGAATGAATATCATTCACGTTTCACGTAATAGGTAAAACGATCTTTCTGTAAGACACAATAAAATAATTTGAGAAAAGTTATGTTTGTTTCCGTCATCACGCTGACCAATCCACGGCCACTTCAAAATTAAGGAAAATTGTCTATTGAAAACGCATAACCCATTTCTTATTGAATGAATATCATTCACGTTTCACGTAACAGATAAAACTAACTTTTTATAAGCCACAATAAAATAATTTGAGAAAAGTTATGTTGCTTTTCGTCATCGCACGGACCAATCCACGGTCACTTCAAAATCAAGGAAAATTGTCTATTGAAAACGCATAACCCATTTCATATTTAATAAAATCATTCATGTTTCACGTAACAGGTTAAACAATTTTTTTGTAAGCCACAATAAAATAATTTGAGAAAATTTAGGTTAGTTTTCGTCATCGCGCGGAATGGAGAATTTAGAAGGTTATTGTAATTTGTAGTGACTTTTATTAAATGCGAACTATGGTTATCACTTATGGAGATAGCAAGAACGTGGCAACCATCACCACATATCACAATCAAGTGCCTGCCACATTGAAGGTTTTATGGAAGTTACTAAAACGTCACCGAAACTATCATACTCTCTTGAAAGTGACTTCTAAGTGATATCTAAGTGGATGGTTACCGCAACGGTTATTTTCCACTTTTAAGTTTGAAAACCTTCAAAGTGATTTGCTCAGTGGCCATAATGTTTCAGACACCTCAAATGACACTAAAAAAAACTGGAGGGGCTACCATAGATGGGAATTACATGACTACAACCATATACATATAAAATTTCAGTTATTCTTACTGTATAGTGGTAAATTTAGAGGTGATTACATGATAACCACAGAGTCGAAGTTGCAGTATCAGTTTCCGTCACTATAATGCTGCTTGGAAATGTAAACCGTTGAATTGGTAATTAAATTATCTAGGGAATGGCAAGATAGCCCTCGGCAGGTACATTTGAAAAACGATTTATTCGTTAAAAATGCCTTCAGAAAAGTTCAGTTCCTGCTGTAGGATTTGTTATTGATCTTATCGATGAAATGACTATTACTATGAGTTACTGATGTAAATTAGTATATATTTTAACCTGATCAAGGCCTCCTGAGCTTTAAAAAAATTTAGATTTTTTTGAATTGTAAAATGAAAATTTGGCAACACTGTCGTATGTATTTGGTTTCTTGTCATTGTTTTTTGGTTCTTGTCACTTTTAATTTTCATGCAAAACACGAAAACACCATAAAGGTGGAAGTTCTATTAAACTAAGGTTTTTGTGTTTGATTATGAAAACAGACTTCGATATTTTCAAATCAGGTATTTTATCCAAGTGGGAGTTGTATGTATTATACCTGTATGTACCTACTATATATATTAAATCATATTGTGGGTTATATATTGATCATGTAAATGGGTAAGTATGTGAAGGATAAAATTCATTAGGGAGGTTATATTTCTTTTCCTTACTGCAGACCCTTGAGTAATCTAATGCTGTAGGTCGAACTGCAATGTGTACCAATATGCTAATGATATTCAACTTCATATCAGTCTCAAAGAGAGGAATATGCAATTGGCAGCCAAAAAGCTCATTGCCTCTTTGATGGCATACAAGGATCATAAAAACTATTTGAATCTCAACACAAATAAGTCAACAATCATACAACAATCATACAAAACTCACTCAGAAATTAATACAAAAGTAGACATATTATTTGAAAACAGGAGTTAAGAAAAGATTGTGTGAAACTAATATGGTACTTTCACATTATTTTGATTCCACATCTAAATTCATATTAATTTCATATATTGTTCCTACGATGTTCAAAAGATCAAGGGACATATATGAAAATATTTAGAGTAAATCTTTATAATGCTTCGAACGAGAACTGCAATAATATATATTAAATATTTATTCGTTAGTGATTCTTTTTTAATTCCTCTTTGTTTACATTCGTTCACCTTTGAAAAAGGTAGTGTGAGTTTAAATATCACTGATCCATTATCATCCAAATTTAAAAAACTCAAGAAGATATATATATACTATCGTATTTTTACGTTAAGAAGTAAGACAATATGACAGAATACAGCGTTGCCAATAAGTTGTTTTATATACTATATATATATATATTGAATAGCTTTAGTGAGAATTGAAATTAGTAGAACTACATCAAAAATAATATTTCTTTAGACTCCGTTAGTGACCTCTTGAACGTTGAATAATAGTGGAAAGCAACGTATACTATTGATTTGTGCAAAATCATGAACAGGATGTTCATAAAATCAGATTTTTTTCTTTTGAGTTAAGGTCTTTTCTCAATATCTATCAGATGTAGTTCAATGTCCAGCGTGGCTTCAGCCGGGAAAGGAGTTGTTTTCTGTTAGATAATCCAAAAAATAACTTCATTATTGTCCTGGATTTTTTTATTTTTACAAAAATCCTTCTTTTCAATTTTCAATTGGGAATGTTTCCCTTTCGAACGTATACTATGTTTTGGCAATCATAAATCTGTCACTTGTAGTTGTTTTAAGAAAAAAAAGCTGCCTTTACTGAATTTCTTAAAAGTCTATGAAACCTTATTTACTATCTTACTTGATGGTGGAGTAATGTATAAATTCTTTATATCAGTAATAATGAAATATTTTATTTGAATTCATTTATTTTCAGTATTGCTCAAATTACAACTCATTATCATTATCATCATCTCCACTATAATCAACATCTTCCCTATCAAAACTTCTCTATCCCAGTATAACTTCGATTTTTTGTTCAGTATGTCGAACGGTTTCAGCTACTACATCACATGACGATGTGTTTAAAGCTTAGCTCCATAGAGGCAGTAGTTTATCAGCTGAAGTGCCATCTATACACACATTATCCCTATAATTTTTCTGCTAATCCCCAAATATGTCCGATAGGATTGAACATGCAGTGATACAGTGGAAGACGAAGCACTTGATACCCATATTTTTCTGCAAGCGTATCAGTATCACATTTAGGTGGTGGCTTATTCCTACAAAATGAATATAAAGAGTGTAAACTAACTTGCTACATTACCGCAGTTGATAGTCCATAAAAAATTATTTTTACTCTGAAATATTTGCTAAGTCTAAGTTCTTAATAAGCAAGAAAAAAAATGTATTACCTACCTGATTGGTTACTGGTGGATTATGACGATCAGGTTCGATAACGTTCACGCTCATAGTGATGTCCGGCTTCTCGGTGTTTCGTTTATTTCTCACTTCATATGAACGAGGTCGATTTTGGCTACACTGAGAATATTCCGTTGGTATTTACATATTGCCTCTCGACCACAATTTCGAAGTCAAAACGCGTCCCCTCTCTTTCATCGCTATTTTCGGTTACGGAAAACACTCAAAATTTTCCTTTTTAATCGCATGTAAAACTGCAGTTATCCAATATATTTCAATTTTTCTCAATGAAAATATTTCGTT
>JAFIRS010005795.1:0-49216 GCA_018342105.1 Gonioctena quinquepunctata | reverse complement strand
ATTTCTTTTAAATTTCGATTGGCCGATATAAAGCTCTTATAAACAATTTGTCATGGCAAGTTTTTGGTTTTGGAACACTTGTTTACTCTTTCAAAGTCATCAACGAGTACATCCCCAACCCATTTTTTTAAATATCAGAACATCCATATATTTAATTTACTCAATTTTTGGGTAATGTATTTCACAATGGAAAAATTTTTCGGGGCCCCCCAAATAATATTACTCTTTTTTTCTATAAGTAATAGATAAGCCTGGCGCTGCTACCCTTCGATATTTTCCAATCGGATCGGATGGTGACTAGGAATATTTTTTTTTGGTGGTGTTATTTTGGGGAATCAAATGTACTACTTGGCTACTCGGGGAGAAGAACATTGCCGAGTAAATTTTCCCCAGGGATGTAATGTCCCCCAACATTTTTACTAGCTGAAGGGTGATGTTTTCAAGTTTGGGTTTCCATCGTTGGTAGGTCATATACTTATGATGAAACATTGTGAAATGTCTTTTCAGGTTGATATGTGGACAGACATCTTCTTCAACATTTTGGACCCCCTTGTTCTAGCATATTCCTAATTCGTGTATCTTTTTTTCAGCGGGAAACCCAAAAAACAATATGTTTATAGGACTGGATATAAAATACGGTACTGATCGATGATTTTGCAAACTTGCATTGAGTGAAATTGAAGATCGTTCCTTGATGTACTCACCTGGAAATGTTCTGCACAAAGCATATATTTCCGCTTTTACAAAAGTTTGATTCACTTTCACTGGTGTTCAGACAACCGTGCAATAGCACTTTTAGACATTTTCATAGTTATTAAAATTAGAAAATAATTTCCGAAATTTTTCAATACTCAAACATTCATGGCGAGCTTGTTCATTTGCAGCAGTTCTCTGCATATCTCGTGTCGTATCAGTCGTATCAGATATATGAAAGAAAAGAGCTGAAGAGAAAAACGATTGATAATATTCTTTTCCCCGTGAAGCAAACGAACGAACCTATAAAAAGTATCAAATAACAAATGTCATTACGTCACAATTCCATGATTCGCAACTCATACAACGATGCCAAATCAACTTTTAGTGAACGTGACGTCACGAAACCACTTTTTCCGGTTATGGAAAAACTACCCATCAGAAAAATAAAATAAAAATCCCAAGTGATATTAGCACATATACTTTCTAATTACAGTGTTTTCACATAGTGCAAAAGGTCCATTTCACCTGAAATAATGGAATTTTGCAGGGTCACAAAATTTCATCTCGTGTCTCTCAACTTCCTCCTCAGGTGTAGATCAATGCCCGACACCGCTGATGGAAATTGATCATTCCGCTGAATGTGGAGAAACACTCAAAACACAAATTCGCCATCCCATTCCTCGTCATCACCTCTGTTACTGTAGTTGACACAGTACAGGATATCCTGGTGAGCAATCGATGCGGTATTGATCACCCTGCCTCTGGACAACACCTCATCCAGGTCGTCGAAGACGTCATCCCCTAACCCCTCATCATCGCAACCAAATGATCGTCTTCGTCTTCGTCAGCTAATGCTCCCTCATCGTTGGCGGGGTTCACTGCTGCTGCTGGTTCTACCTCTGAGCATCTGCTTCACTGCAGCATCTACTTCTGCTTCTTCCATGAAGCCTGCTTCCTCTAGAATATTCAATTCTTCCATCATGTTGACAACTTCTTCAACGGCACTTTTTGAAACACATTTTGATAATTCTAAACAAGATACAAGTTTTCGAATGAAGTCCTACCATTGAAGGATTTAATTTATATTATTTTGGTCTCAACCCCACTCCAAGAAACTCACACATATCGAAACTAGAAGATGAGTCGTGAAATAACTCAATATCCCTCCCAAAACATGCACTCACCTAAGGCGTTAAACATCACCCATCCTGCATATTGCCAGCGCATGCGCTTCATGGACTCCTCCTCCCGAAGAGTGGGAAAAGGCATGAAACTACGAGTGCTGGATCGAAACAATCATTCCTTCGACTCTGCTCGCTGGTATCTATCTAACATTTTAGCTTTGTTTCAGATTTTCATCATGAAGAAATCCACCCCATCGCAGGATGCTTCCGCTGCACTGACAATTATGAATATCATGGCTTTGGCTCGCCCTGGGTAGATGGTGATGAACGGATGTCGTGAAGATAGTGTGGCGGGACCATCCCAAAGAAAAGGTGGAGTGATTCAGGATGATAGATTATCACAATGTTCCGAATGGAATAACCCATTGCCAGCTCTTTGTCACCCGTACCATCCCTGAACGACGCTGGACCATCGAGGTTGAGCATGAAGCGCAGGTGTTCGGATTCCGATGACGAATTCATCACGAGACCTCCTTCGGTGAAGCAACTAACCAAAAGCAGGCTCCTATAAAGGCAAAAGTCCCAAGAGGATCTGCCAAGTGTTCGGGACTGCAGAAGTTTGGATGGTGTGAGGAAATACAGCCCATACGCCATGCCAACTGCACGGGCCGCCAGTAATAGGCGGCAGGGGAAATGTAGTACCCGACACAGCCATCGTGGTGGAATCCTGCACCGGTGGGCTAAACCGATCGATGGTAATTATCGTAGACCATCTGTTCTTCAGCTGAACCTATACCAACATCGTCCAAGGTCGGAGGTGGGAAAAGGTTGGAAAGTCGAAACCATCATCGTCTTCAATGGCAGACTTGTATTGTCCAATAGACGACAGTTGAAGGAGATGATGGATAAGGTTGGACGGGAGGTCGAACGTTCCCGTCCATCTTATGAAAAGATTGAGACAAGTTCAATTAGAACATGATGAACACCTTCTACAGGCTTCAAAATTGAAAAGGCGAATGGAAAATTGGAAAAATTGAATGCCAATCGCGAGGCTCAATATCAGGAGAATTTATTAATTTTTAAATTTCATGAGGGTTTATATAAGGAGCATTGTGATAAATATCCCAAATAATGACTAATAATGTTTAGTTGATAACTTTGAATAGTGTTGATTTTCCTAGACTTCATAAAGCAGATTGGGTGTACATTTATTGGTTGGTCACACGGGATGGTGCGTGAGAGGGGCGCCATCTTCTGCTTCATGAAGTCTTTTATTATCATATTTGGAAAAATATACCCAATATCACTAATATTTTTCTTACAGATCATTAGCTACAAATATTGTTGGTATTGAGATGGTGAGATAGTTGACTTGTATTTATTTTCTATGGCATTTTTCTGGTCTGACGAAATATCGATTAATGTTCTGAAAGTTGTCACTCAAAGTTTGAGTGTATTCCATCAAATTCTAAATAAAACACAATTAAAACATCTTTTTCCCAAATTTTTTTTCTTTCAAATAACACACAAGAAAACAGATGTTTTTAACTACATTATATATTTTTACATATACTGAGGATCTTCAATGACATGTTGGGTTGGCAACCAGGCGGTGGGAACATGCAATGCTTGATCAGATGTCCTTCCATGAGTGGATGAATTTTTTCTTTTTTCCCAAAGATTCAATTCTTTTTAATACATTGTCCACTGCTGGTTGAACGGATGTTTGTACGGCACGCAAGGTTAACTTCCTTCGTGTCTGTTATTTGATTGTCGGGATATGTGAGTGTTACACAATCGCTCGCATCAATTGGATCACCAACATTCCTCAATCGTTGCCCTGCATATCATAGTCTCCATCTTGTGTGTGATTTAAACCAACACCAGTAGGTCTATGTATGATTGAGAGTATGATTACATTTCCTCTTGCGACCAAATTTATCTATAACATCACTCATCTTTCCACTAACATGGATAAATTCACACTGATCATTGTGACAAAGATCTAAAGATATATAATCCTCTATCCGGACGAATTAACATATATGAAATATCAGACATATATGAAATTCTAATATAAAAGTCATCTCAGATATATAGAAATGAATCTACCCCAAAAAAAAACGTCCCCTCAATCTAGCGGTTGCATAGCATCCGGCCTGCGGCCGCAAATCCGCGATCTCTGGATTAAATTTTATCTCGATCCGCGAACTAATTTAATCCGCGGCCATTAATTTAATTCGCGGTTCGAAAATTTTTGCGACCGCGAAGCGGGCGTTTCACCCGATGCGGTGTATCCGCGAAGCGGATTTCTTATTGCGAAGCGGACTTTCTACCGCGAAGCGAACTTTCTACCGGAAGCGGTATATTTGCAAGCGGATATCTTATCGTGAAGTGGTCAATGTCCATACTTTTGATTCACGGCCGCGATCCGCGTTTTGAATTTCAAACCCGAACCCGCGATTTGATCCACCGGACTAATTTATCTGGCGGCAACGAATTAATTTAATTCCGCTGGTTGATTTTTTCGTATCCGCGAAGCGATAATTGCACAAACTTCTGATTCGCAGACGCAGATTGAATATTGAATTATTTTGAGGATTCACTACTTCTATTCAAAATAAAACACAATAGTATACCTCAATACTTTTATTTTCTCATTACTTATGTCAATGCTATATATATATTAATTATTTTAACAACTCAACTATGCATTTTCCAGTTAATTTGAGTATTGCGAATGATATTATTCAGTTATTTCTGCACTCAATAATGCGATTAAATAATCCAATCTACTTTCGGAATTCATACCATATTCTTGGAAAAGATTTAACTATGTTATTACATATACGAATAGTTTCATTGGGATCGCACTGATAGAACTCAATGTCATTGTGACCCCAAGGGAGGGTTTGTGTTGTATTGGGAATTATGAATCTTTTATCATCATCATATGATAGTGCTACTTTATTTTTCAATTCCGTATACATATCATGTGAGATGCTTCTGAAAGAGTTCATCTTCCTGAAAATTTTACCACCATTCTCAACTATTTTCTTGTAATCCCCCAATGTCAATTCATTCTTTATCACAGATCTCTTCACCTTTGGCTCTCTTTACTTGTTGCTAGAGATTGAACATAGTATGCTTTCGCACCTGTACCATAAAACTAATTATTGGATCATTGGGAAACTCATCTTTGAAATTACCCAAGACTGAATTTGTTATAGGTATGCCGAATTTATTATGTTCAATGTAATTAGATGTGTCGAATCTATTTATATTGGTGCTGATGAAATCATAAAATTGTCGGTATTTACTTTCAGAATTAGAGATCTGTATCGGTGTAGAGCAGAGAAGCATTCTGACCGAATTCTTTCTTTATACATCCATAGTAAAATCGTACATTACAGTCTTGGATAATTCCAAAACACAGAATCCCAAATACAGTGGTTTGTCGTAATACACTTTCACTTTACCCATTTGAATCGCAACGAAATTTTCATTAAAATTGTGCAACTTTTGAAGTTTGGTCGTGCAATCAGGCGCCTGCTCCCATACTTCTGTGAGCATTCTGCCAATGTGTAACAAGCCTCACATCGATCCTATTGTCAACGTTTTCCATCGTTTTGCCATAAACTGCATTGTTCATCAACTTATAGAAATCTTTCTCAGACTTATTATTAGATCTATTACGCATTTGAGTGTTGAGATCGATGTAAGGCTTCATCAACATGACTGCTTGAATCTTAGGATTCTATGAGTATGCATACCCATCAAACCATTATTGACAGCCTGTTTCAAGTTTTTATAATGAACCACATCCTTTCGCTTATCATTCAAATTTGGATTCAAATTTTGGAATTTTGCTTTTGAAATTTGGTGGCACTATACTTTCTACCAAAAAGGAAGGTCGGAATGTTTACAGTGCAATTCTTGAGTTGTAATGTATGTCATCTTCAAGGACATATCCATATGGCTCATTGTCTGCCACAGCCATAATGTCTAAATTTGTGATTTCTTCTCGAGTTAGCCAAGGAAATCAGATGTAGGTAATGGTTGTGACATACTATGTCCATATAAATTTGTAACATCAAATATGAAATGAATGATGATTGCTCATTGGGATCGAAATCAGGCAGAAACTTATTATTTGCTATATGCTTCCTATCGCTACATTGACTAATACCTCCACGGATGCCTTTTTTGAAAAAAATTATCATATCAATGTCAGTTAGCAGTTCAAGTTCAATATTTGTATATTTCAACATTGCATCCCAAGATAATCAGGTGCAGTATAATATTGAGCTGGATCCAACTTATATGTATCTAAACAAATCCGTCTAAAATTCTCGAAAATATCACATAGTAGTAGGACATCAGATTTTTTTAAAATATTCATCCGAATATTCTCCAAGACTCTTACATTCAAGTAGTGGCCAAACACGTTCGGCTCTCGTATAATCTTTTTCTGATACATGTTCCTCATTCACAATTTTCATAAAACTGATTTTGTGTCGGTAAATTGGATGATCCAATTTATTGATGTTGTCCACAAAACTATATGGGAAAACACCTTTCTGCCTCATTAAATTGAATTTTTCTTTATCGGGAAAACATTTTAACATCTCTACACATTGCTTATCACCAAATTTGCACAACTTTTCTAATGAACTTGACATGAACTTGAAGCTATCTATAAATCTCATTTTCAAAAAATTTTCTTAATTTTTCCTTCTTTACTTTGATAGCTATGTGTGTAGAGATGTTTTGTAAACGAAATGTATTTTTCCTTAGTTTGGGGAATAACATCAACCTTATCC
Organism: Gonioctena quinquepunctata; assembly: GCA_018342105.1. NCBI lineage: Eukaryota > Metazoa > Arthropoda > Insecta > Coleoptera > Chrysomelidae > Gonioctena > Gonioctena quinquepunctata. The sequence goes on along the minus strand of JAFIRS010005795.1, from coordinate 42,573 downwards.
TTTTCCTCATACAATTCTTTAATGAACATATGGCAATCATAACCACTCATATTATGGCATATAATGGGGATGAAATTTGGTATTTTGAAATTCAAATTACAGGCAGAGTGTGCTGCTGGATATCTTTTTCTCCCCGTGAGATGGCAGTGGTCTCTGACTCTAACATCCCTTCTGTGAAAGGTTTTCACATATACCACAAGTGGTGGCATTATGAATTTCCTTTCCTCTTCTGGGGTTTTTTTGAGTCATTGGTTTGACATACCTCAAATGATTATTATATATATTTCTTAAATCTTCTTCTATTCGCATTGTGAAAACCTTTGCCGCATCAGCACCTCTATATGAAACAAATTTTGTTAATTTATCATTGAAGGAACATTTTATCAGATAAGCAAATGAGTAAGCTTCGTGTTGGAAGGTTCTATTCGTGTACGCGAGTTCTGGATTCGGTTCGGTGGTTTGTATAGGCTTCAGAACCGATTCAAAATCTGCATATACTACAAAAGGTACATTCATTTGTCTTTCGAAATTTTCAAACATTAATGTATTACCGGTAACCATTTTCCCAAATTTATTTATTCTGAAATCAGTTTGCGGTACTGTTGTACATACATGATTACAATCGTGCATCTGGTGACGCAACAGTAATCGCTCATTCGAAAAGTACAATAAACATCCATCACAGAAATATTTTTTGTGTTCATGAGCTGAAATTTGACTTGACACCAATCTTGAAAGATCTTTTATCCAACAATAATGACTATTTCCCACCTCATCTGTGAAAAGCAATAAATTGACATGTCTTCTGAGTTTTCTCTGAGAGTATCGCAAGGGCCCAATCACCTCATATTTGACTCTCTTATTCTCAATCTTAGATTCCAAACCATAAACATTGACTGAAATATCATTCAAATACTCAAACATTTTTATATCACGTAATTTTACTGGAAAATCCATACCTGTTACATTCGAAACAGTCTCATAATGTGGATAGGATGACACCTCCGACACTTTATTATTTGTGGGAAATAATGCAGATGTCACGGCCCATGCAAAGCAGCATTGGTCTTCATTTTTTATGTTGACAACACCTTTTCTTCTCCCAATGAATTCGGGAAGTTTCATGTATGATGATCCGCCAAGTGGACTGTATTTGTTTATGTTCACCTCAAGGAACATAATTTTCTCGCAACTCCATCCTGAAAAAATTACTTTCATTAAACCTTTCATCATTTGCAACAATTATAACTACAAACCTGAATCACGCTCCTCAAACTCCGTACTTTGGGCAATTATAATGTCACGAAATGCATCGAATAATCCATTCAAATCAGTTGATCGATCTGCTATACGATTGGGAGAATTGAACGATTTGATGTCTGTCAATTCCTGGGTTTGAATGATATAACTTCCAAACACTTCCATGTTGACCTTGATGGAGTTGTGCAATTTGATGTTTTTTCTACAATAGCTCGATTACTTTATGCTTGTTTTCATTGTAAAAAGGTGTGTACTCAGTATACATATTCTCACTAGATACTCTGTAGCTAGAAATGCGACATTTGAATGCATTCTTAATGAGGTGTACACCACCACCCAAGTGAACACATGAATTCGTCCTATGTGCGAGTGTTCTATTGTGAGAGTTGACTTGACAATATGGGATTATCACATTACAACAATTACATGTATAGAGTGGTGCAGGTGGTGAGTCATCGCCATTGTTGAATTTAACTCGTTTCACTGAAGGACCTCCCTGGCAAGTTTCCCGTTGATGCCGACGTAGATTATCACTACGAGTGAAATCTTTACCACAATCACACGAATACATTTCAGCAACTTGTTTTCAATAGATCACTGGAGGAGACACTGATTCAAAATACTCTTCTCCTGGAATATTTCAATGAAATATCCCCACCCTACAACAAGTCCGATGCGATGCGCAATCTGTATGGATTTGAGGGGATTCTCTTGACATTCAGCGCACTCATCAATAATCGCAGTTCATTCTTAGCTCTCTCACAGGACGAACGCCCTCCTCGCTTGGAGGAAGCAAGGATTCATGAAGGACATGACTACACAGAATATGTATGCCTACACCACAACATTAGTCAAGGTCAAACAAACATCGAGATCAAATCTTTTGGTTGCCGAAACAAATCCAACATCAAAACTCAAGGTCAAATCTCAAACTCAAAACTTAATGTTATGAATCTGAAGGTCATATTCAAGGTCAAAACTGAAGTCGAATCTCAAAGTCGACCAAACCCAATATCAAAACTCAATGACAAATCTCAAAGTCAAATCTCAAGGTCAAACACACACACACACTGCACACCTGCAACTATTCAAGGTCACACGTGACGTCATAGTGGTGGGGGGAGACCCAGAACCGGCTTAAATCTCCTACTGATGCAGCTGTGTCTTTATTCAAGGTCGAATATAAATGGGTAATATATTGTGCTTATGAACTCTTAGGTTACTGAAGTTAATCTACAGTTAGTTATTCTCCAGTTAACGATTTTCTTCGTTTGTTTATATTAGAAAACCTTGTTTTGAAGTTCGTTGCTTCCCACGTGTAGTATATAATTATTTTCCCGTCCCCAGCACAGATATGTGTTGTTATTTTCATAATATTTAGGTTCACTGATTTCAATAATCATTTGAATATTAGTTCTTTCCCGTTATATTAGTACTGGATTCTTTCATAGTTTTAAATGTGATCTTTCTCAATTAATATATTCTTTCAATTCATTATTCTTTTCCAAGCTCTATATAAAGAGTATGAAAACCTATAACTTGCTCACCAACGGAGAATGTTAAGTGTTTTGCCTTCTACACAAGAACAGTTACCAGAATTAGCGTTACTATTGCTTAACTGAATTAGGCAAAATATACCAATTATGGACGTTAGCGTAATTGCCAAGTTGAAAGATGAATTATATTTTCAAACGTTCATCGAATGGGATTGTGGTCTCCATTTCTAAAATAATTATAAAATCAAGCGTAATTTTCATATACGTCGTGATCAATTCAGTTTGTGACTGATACAAACAAATACATTGATGGAAAGCCATAGCATCCATTTCAATCATCAATATTCCGGAATAAGAGTAGGTACAAAATATAAGAATGATATTTGAATAAAGATAATGTATACAAATTCTTATTTGAATTTATCTTCACATTTCAGGCCAAACTACACATTGGCACAGCATGTTATATAATTATATACCAGAACAGGCTGTACAAAATAGGTAGAAATGCTAACTATAATAGTGAAACATAGAAGTGATATTGAAGGTTTTTGATTATGAAGTACATACTTCCAATACTATTTTTGATAATATCTGTACAAATGGAAATAATATCCAGGATTTCCACAACACTATGATGTATTCACCCTGTAGTGTGATATTGAATATCCATATAACAAACAAAATCGAATATATTTTTATTCAATACGTATTTCAGATTTTACGTTGAATTTTGGTATTATTTCTTCTATAGTTTTTGGAATTTGGTTACGACGTTGTTGAGTTATTGCATTTTTCCTGGGAAAGTAAGGTTTTCAAAAAATATTTTTTGATCACTTATACATGAATCCAGTCTGTTTCTAGATCAATCAATAGAGATTTTCAGCTCTATTGATTCTTTGACAAAAATGGTACCAGAAAACTGTGCCATCATACGTAGTTATATCCTGTTATATTTTCTACTAGCAACTATCATCGCTTAATTTGTTATGAACATTTAGGAGCAATAAATCGTGTTCGTTTTTGTTTTCGCTTGTAACATGATAACTAACGAAGCAACATAGATGTTTCTCACGAACAAACTGTTGAAAATCAAAATGTAAAAAAAATGAGCCCAGCACAATTCGATCGGATTATTTGTGGCGGAGAAAAACCAAAAAAAGTTTTGATTTTGATTCACAATGTGTCTTCCGAGTGCGTAGGATTGCTTCATTAGTTTCCATGTTACAAGCAAAAGAACGAAATAAAAAACTCGATTTTTTTCTCTCAAATGTTTATAATAAATCAAGCAATGATAGTTGGGAGTGGGAAACATAACATGATATAACTTCGGATTATCTTTCGTATGACGGCACAGTCGGTTTCTTGGTGTTATTTTTGTCGCAAAAAATTCTCTAATGATTGGCCGACCTATTCGTAAAAGTGAAGGCAAAATTCTAGTGAATGGAAACCACTTTTTCTCACCTCTATGATATTGGGCGATTTCTCAATCGATAGTGGATGAATATAATGTTGAAGTTGTTTTACAAGAATATGGCTAACTTGTGCGTGAATTGATTTGCATTGCACATTTCAAGTTGCTTATGCTTGTTGATAACATGGTAATAAATGTTTTTGAATTGTACCATCAACTCACCGGCCCAAATTACTACGTTGATACTGAACATTTATTCTCAACCGGTTGATGTTCCATTATTGAAGAAACGGGTGACTTTAGATTTTATTTAGATAATTATATATTCAACAGGCAGATTGCCCAATGACACGAGTATTGTACAGTGATTGAAGTTATACCCTAATCATATATACAAAATAATCCACTTATTCGCCAGTCATATTATACGATTATCATATATAAAAGATAATTAAATAATAAATTTGGATAATACGAAATTTTCTTTTCAAATGCTCGTAGGGTCATTAAAAATATCTCAACATTGGCAGATTGCAAATTAACGTAATATCTACACATATTCGGGAAATCACAGTAAAGTGGATATATTATAAATAAATGAATAAATAACTGAGTGAAAGGTTGTATTTATCCTAGAAGTCATTCGTGGGACATTGGAAGCAATCGAGGTTAGGACATTTGGAGAATATATACCATTATTTATGATTTTGTGTAGAAAAAAACAAGATTTTCGATCCCTCTTTGTTTTCTTAATCAATTACAATCATAGTCCCTCTCGGGATAGGTACCATGTTTTCTGAAAATAACAAATTCTAAAAATGTTTTCTGGAAAGACTCCAATGCATCTATGTATTTCAAGTAGTGCGGGTTCCAAATCACGCTACAGTATTCCAGCTTACTCTAACCACTGAGTAGTAGACGTTGCGTGAACACCAAAAGATCGGAATTCCTTACAGTTTTTTATGAGGAAACCTAGGTTTCGAGTGGAATGGCAGATAATTTTGTTAATGTGATCAACGAAGGTAAGCTTTCCATCGAATATAACTGCTAAATTTTTGCATTCGGAGACTCGTGATATTTGTTGATTTGCCACCCCATAATCAAAAGAAGGGAAAAAAAATTATTACTTCACACTCCGTGGGATTCAATAGAAGTTTGTTATCAATACACCAATTATTCAGAGTAACTATATCTTTTTATAAAAGTTCACAATCTCGAATGTTATTTATCTCACGGTACAGCTTCAAGTCATCGGCGTACAAGAGAGTTTTGGAATTCAAAGAATCACAGTCATTGACAAACAAAAGAAAAAGGAGTGGTCCCAAATTCGACCCTTGCGATACTCCGGATGTCGATAAAAATGTATATGATCTGACGCTCTCCTATTCCACAAAAAATTTTCTGTTGGTTGAGTACGATTTTAATAAGTATAGCAGAGTTGTCAAACATCCGGCGATGGAGGATCTTATCGAAAGCTCTGCCAAAGTCAGTGAACACCACATCTACCTGCTTTCTATTATCCAGATAACTAGATATACTTTCTGTCGATGTACATAAATTGGTGACTGTACTACGGAGATTGACAAAGCCGTATTGATACTCACATATTATTTGTCGAACATGGTTATATATCTCATCTGCAATAATAATTTCAAATAATTTAAAGAACACGGAAATTAAAGAATTGCTTTATTCCATATTTGAATTCTGGGCATACCCGTGACTCTTTCAGAACATAAGGAGAACTTTTCAGTTCCAACATCAAGTTGTATAAAATGTATAGAGGAGTAGAAAGTATTTCTTCATTTTGTTTTGTGAATTCATAGGAAAATTAACTGGTCTGGACGACAGTGTTTTTTTTATTTTTTTGCTGCATTTTTCATTTGTTCAATGGAGATTTGTTCAATGTTGAAATCTCCCGATTCATAGAACTCTTTGACGTCTTCTACATGCAATTTCAAGCAACGCATCATTTTTGGAGACTTCCTAAAAGTAATGTCAATTAGTGCAGTGATATAGCAGTTGTATATGTAGATCATTGTACTCAAACATTTTCCAATCACGAGTTGAAAACTCTGGTATATAATCACATCATGGAACGGAAACAAAAGCCCTTATTAATGGGAATGGCAAAAACGTGCTCTTTACTTTTTTCGCCGATTATTTCCTTCACCAGTTCCTCACCGCATTTATTTTCCATTAGCGCAGCTTTGAGAAGGACTAATGAAATCACTCTAAAAATGCTTTTCTGGTCTTCTTCGACCCATAGTTCCCTGAAGTGTTTCGCAAAAACCCCGAAAAAGCCCAACAAGCCGCGCAAACTACATTAAAAGTTTATTCCCAACTCGAGCACAGCGGAACAATAAATAAGTTTGAACAACGAATAAGTTTACTTCGTGAGAAGAATGATCGATAGAGACCAATAACAAAGAGTATACGATAAAAAATATTTACAACGATGCCCAGTGGGTATGTTTGTTTATAAATGTATTTTTTATTTTGCCGTATAATATGCCGATATATTAGATGATATCACTATTTATTCTTAGCTTACAGGCATTCAATGAAGAATTCACTCCAATTGACGATTGTTTAATATCCGTCAAGATTCTTATTACAATAACTCTCGCGAATGAACATGCAAAATATGCCAGAAAAATTAAGTGGATGGAACAGAACATTCCGAAAATAATGCGAAATAAATAATTAACATGAGAACTACAATTCCAAATCAGCATAATGATATTAATTTCCAGATCATTTGAGAATGTTTGAGTACATTTAAAAGGAGCATGGGCGGAAATATACAGGGTGATTCAAAAGTACTTTGACAAACTTCAGGAGCTGATTCCTCAAAATATCCTTATATTTATTGTCCGAATGAATGAATGAATGTCCAAAAACGCTTTGTTTCCAAGATACAGAGTGTTTTATTTTTATTTTCGTTTTTTTTATATAACTTTCGAAATACTGACCTTAATTGAACTGAAATTGGTATTGAGAGGTTTTTGAGGTGTCATATTCGAACCCGATATTATTATTGCTCTTACTCGTAGAGGGCGCCACCTACACGTCTTTTTCTTTTTTGAAAATTCATAACTTTTTTGAGCGTACTTCTAGCACATTTTCCAGTGAAAAAATCAATTCCACTATCATATCTACGTAAAAAAGCTACCCTCGTTACAAGTTGCTATGCGCAACCGTTTTCTAGATATTTGGACTTGAAAATTTCAAGACGATTATTTGATAATCGATGCGTGTTGAAGTTATTACCATTATTTTGCATTTTTCACAAGAATGCTCAGGTAATGAATTCGACGTTTAAGTGAGTAGTTTTGGTTATTTTAGGGGGCGCCACCTATTCTATTTATTTTTACTCGTTTGAAATAGTTAGTTTTGTATCAATGGTGCAAAATCTGTATTTATTTTAATAAAATTTGCAAGAAATATCAACATGTTATTTCAAGAAATTTTGAATATGTAGAATAAAATAAAATAAAGGAAACTAAATTGTATTCAAATGAATTGTTCAAAGTGTCCACCTTCAGCGAAAATACAGGCATTCAGTCTTCTAGTCATTGAATCTCGTACCCACTCAAAAATTATTGGTGTGTTTCTTATTGTTTTACAGGCGTCTACTATTCGGTTTTTCAGATCTTCCTCGTTCGCCACAGGAGTTCTATGAACTGGCGACTTCAAATGTCCCCAAAAATAAAAATCTAGCGGGCTTAGATCTGGGGACCGTGGTGCCCACGCCTGGTTAGGTTCTTCTTCACCCCTACCGATCCATCGATTTGGATAGACAATATTCAGGAATTCCCCGGCTACAACGCTAAAATGGGCCGGAGCCCCATCATGCATAAACCACATGCACATACGAATTTCTACTGGTACATTCTGGAGTAGTCTCTGTAAGTTGCGCCATTCAGTCGGAACGGAAAAAAGGAAGGACCTATCAAGTAATTATCAATTATTGCCCTCCATACATTTACAAAAAATGGATACTGATAATGTATTCCACTATCTGCGTGCGGATTTTCCAGACCCAAAATGATTGTTATGAAAGTTTGCGATAGCATTTCGGGAGAAGTTTGCCTCGTCCGTGAAAAGTACATATCTTTAAGATTGAGGATTTCCAGCCAATTTTCTCAAAAACCACTGACACATAGTAATGCATTGGGGAAAGTCTCGTGGCAGGAGAGCTCGTACCCTTTGAATATGGTATGGATGAAATTGTTGATCGTGGATAATTCTCCAAACTGTGGACTGAGTAGAATTGAGAGCTTCAGCAATAATTCTTGAACTTGTTTCTGGATTCTCATCGAAATCGTTCAAAACAGCTTTCTCCTATTCTGGGTTCGGACTGCTCGTGGTCTTCCAATAATATCAGCTGCCCTCCTAAAGCTATCTGATGCTGCCAAACGACGGTGGAGACTGGTTAATGTTGAGCTTAACGCAGTACTCGATTAGGAAATCGCTCCTGGTAAATACGTCTTGCTTCGCGCGCATTGCCATGCGAGGCCATAAACAAAAGGCATATCGGCTAAATGAGCATTATTGTTCAAATAATCCATTTTCTCAAAATTAGTGTTTTAAAACTCACAGAAACTTCAACAAAACAAGAGAACGTTTAATTGTCACACAATATGTAATTACCAAAACTATTTACTCAAACGTCAAATTCATTTCCTAAGCATTCTTGGGAAAAATGCAAAATAATGGTTATAACTTCAACTTCAGATGATTGTTTGAATCAAATAATTGTTTAAATCAGTTCTTTTATTCATTGATTCCTCATAATTTTTTATGTGAACCATCTCTAGAAATATTCTTTTGTTCTCATTGGTCTCGTTATCTAGAATTTCTGTATTATCATAGTCCATCCGATGATCTATTTCATTCACATGTTCAGAAAGAGCACATGAATTAACATTACGTTTACAGTCGCTCTTATGATACGACTGTTGAGGTTTCTTGATGATTCACCGACATACGTTTTAGAACAGTCTCTGCAAGGTATTCTATAAACAACTTTAGATTTTTGTTTATTTTGAATCGAACTTTTCACTTTTGTGTGTTATTTTGAAATAATTTCATTTCTTTTCTTTGCGATTTTGATATTTTCATTTTTCAATACATTTATTAGTTTTGGAGTGAGTTCGTGGATATGGGGAAGAGATCTGGATATAGATGTTCCCATTTCTTCTGGTCCGGAATTTTGTTCTGATATTGAAGGGATTGAAGAGTTTCTTTGAATAAAAAGTAATTTATTGATGAGATTTTTTGGATAGGAATACTCTAGATATATTTTCTGAAATTCGATTAGACATTTTTGACGTAAATTGATATGAGTGATTCTTTCGATTCTAGTTTTCATAGCTATTATCAAATTGATTTCCATATTTCGTGGATGGTATGAATGGTAGTTGATGAGTCTATCACTACATATTGGTTTTCTGTACCATTTTGTAATAATGGTATTTTGTTCGGTTCTTATTAGACTCAGATCAAAGAATGGTACACTGTTCTGTATTTCTTCTTCTGAACTGAATTGGATATTGCTGTCATAAGAATTGAAGATGGATAGAATCTCTTCAATACTATCATCATATGGTACAGATGAAATCGAATCATCCATAAAACGTTTGATAAAAAGAATGTTGAAGTTCACTCAATAGGGGAAATATTGGATCCCATAGGAGTTCCAAAAATGTGTGAAAAGAATTTATCGTCGAATACAAAATACGTTCGAATACAAAATACGATGAATCAAGGATGAATCCTAATATGTTCATAAAATGGGACTCATCAAGGGTGCAATAATTTTTTATTTGGTTACATTTTTTGCAGATACATTCTTTAATTAGTGGTGAATTAGTGAAGAGGAAAATTACATCAGGACTCATTATAACATAGTTTTGTGGGAGTATATAATTATTGATGAACTCACTGAATGTGAAAAAATATTTTACGTAGTATGGGTTTTCTGTTTCAGAAGCATAAGTTGATATATTGGTTAAAAATCCGGAGAGTTCACTGGTGGGAGTATCAATGAAAAATACTATTGTCTCATTGATAGGATTGATTGGTTTATGAATTTTTGGTAAGGTATAAAAACGAGGAGCTACCAAATTGTAAATCTTTAGAGATTTTGCTGTAGAAGCATCAATTTTCTTGGTATCTCTGAGTTTTGAAACAATTTTATGAGCTTTTTGCTGTGAAGTACAAGTGGATCAGATTTGAGTTGTTCGTAAAAATGTTTATTTTTCAATATAGTTTTACTTTTGTCAATATACTCATTTTTGTACATTGCCACAGTTACATTTCCTTTATCACTGGTTGTTATGATAATTTCTGGGTTTTCTTTCAAGTATTTTTTTGTTTTCATATATATATGGCAATGTACAAAAATGAGTATATTGACAAAAATAAAACCTTATTGGAAGATAAACATTTTTACAAACAACTCAAATCTGATTCCACTTGTACTTTACAGCAGAAAGCTAATGAAATTGTTTCAAAACTCAGAGATACCAAGAAAATTGATACTTCTACAACAAAATCTCTAATGATTTGCAATTCGATAGCTCCTCGTTTTTATACATTACCAAATATTCATTAACCAATCCTATCAATGAGACCAATAGTGTCTTCCATTGATACTCCCACCAGTAATCTCTGTGGATTTTCAACCGATATAATAACTAATGCTTATCAAACAGAAAACCCATACTACGTAAAAAATTCTTTCACATTCAGTGAGTTCATCAATAATAATCAACTCCCACACAATTATGGTATAATAAGTCTTGATATAATTTTCCTCTCTTTTAATTTACCATTAACACTAATTGAAAAATGTATCACCAAAAAATAGAACCACATAAAAAATTATTGCACCTTTGATGAGTCCCATTTCATGAACATATTAGAATTCATCTTTGATTCAACGTATTTTGTATTCGACGATAAGTTTTCAAAACAAATTTCTGAAACTCCTATGGGATCCAATATTTCCCCTATTTTGGCTAATTATGTTATGGATGATTTATTCGATAATTGTGTTTCTCAAGTGAACTTTAACATTCCTTTTATCAAACGTTTTATGGATGATTTGATTTTATCTGTACCATATGGATAGTATTGTAGATATTCTATCCATCTTCAATTCTTATGACAGCAATATTCAATTTACTTCAGAAGAAGAAATACAAAAAGTAGACCATTCTTAGATATGAGTCTAATCAGAACCGAACAAAATACCATCATAACAAAATGGTACAGAAAACCAATTTGTAGTAATAGACTCAACTACCATTCATACCATCCACAAAAAATTAGAATCAATTTGATAATAGCTATGAAAACTGGAATCGAAAGAATCATTCATATCAATTTACGTCAAAAATGTCCAATCGAATTCCAGAAAATATTACTAGAAAATTCCTATCCAAAGAATCTCATCAATAAATTACTTTTTAACCAAAGAAACTCTTCAATCCTTTCAATATCCGATCAAAATTCCAAAACAGAAGAAATGGGAACATCTATATTTAGATCTCTTCCCGATATCCACGAACTCACTCCAAAACTAATAAATGTATTAAAAAATGAAAATATCAAATTCACAAAGAAAAATGTCAAAACCATATCAAAATTACACACAAAAGTGAGAAGTTCTATTCAAAATAAACAAAAATCTAATGTTGTTTATAGAATACTTCGTAGAGACTTTTTTAAAAAGTTATGTCGGTCAAACATCAAGAAACCTTAACAGTCGTATCATATTCCATAAGAGCGACTGTAAACGTAATGTTAATTTATGTGCTTTTTCTGGACATGTGAATAAAATAGATCATCGGATGGACTATGATAATACAGAAATTCTAGATAACGAGACCAATGAAAACAAAAGAATATTTCTAGAGATGGTTCACAAGAGAAATGTTAAGGAATCAATGAATAACAATCTTACGCAAATCTTTACTTACTTGCTAGAAATGTATAGAAGAAGAGATATATCACTCTGTGATTGAAATTTTCCGCCTTGGTTCTGAATTGATTACAGAAGAAGTTGTCATTGTCAATTTTTTTTTCATCTTTCATGAATTTCTGTTCATTTAGTGTGCTGATATTACATCAATTTCACGTTAGTTAGTAGACAAACAATATATCTTTTCATAATGTGATCCATACCATTGTAGTCGTCCTGAGGAAGGAAATAAAGATTGCCGAAAGCTTGACGGATACCAAAGAGTTTTCCTAATCAGATATATATATATATATATATATATATATATATATATATATATATATATATATATATATATATATATATATATATATATATATATATATATATATATATATATATATATATATATATATATATATATATATCATAGGGGTATTTTCTTGGGGATTTATATCTTTAAAATGTATTTATATTGTTTAAATTCTATTATAGACTTGAAAAAGCCTGGAGGCTTCCAGGAGAAACGTCGTCGTAAAAAATTAAAAAACACAGATTCTCTACTGGGTTTTATTTATATTTATACAGAACCAATCCCCAAGAGAATACCCCTATGATACATTTACATGGTTCGAGAAAAATTCACAAATATATATATATATATATATATATATATATATATATATTTATATATTTATATATATGTCAGTGGTGTTGGTTATATTTGGTTGAATTTCATGTCTCAAAATGGTTATTTCAGAAGTCATTAGTTGCATTTTATTCCAATTTAGTTTCGGGTTGAAGTATTTGGCAGGTTCCAATACATCCATGTCTCATCACGATCTAAATACACAAGAACATAATTTTTTATAATTGGTCTGGATTTTGTACCAAATAGTATTCGGGTGTACTGGTATCTCCTGAAAGAAGTGGCTGTAGAACTCATTCCAGAACTGTTTTCCTCTGAAACTGTGGAATCATTTGCCTGACTCAAATCAGCAATTATTTCATCCATCACAGTGGTAGTTTCCTTGCATGATATATTTGTTGAGTTTTCGGGGGTCCATACATATCCTAATGTCTCAGTTGTTTTCTATCACAATGGGATATATCCAGTCTGATAGATAGATATATTCGTTTATTTCCATTGAGACAACAATTACATTGTATAGGACTCGTCACAGTTCATTACCTAAAACTAAAATCACTTATCGAAAAATGCACATACACTGTAGAAATAGTTTTCAATTACAAACATTTTCTATTTTATTTTGAAATAGTGTAGGTTTTTAACGTCAGCTGGCTGCTTATTGAAAATTTTAGGCCCCATATGATCAGGTGATTCACATAGTACATTGGTCTTACTTATTGGTAATTTTTCTGGCGAGTATCATACTCGTGAATGCTTTCATTGAGTTTGAATTTATTATGATTTGCATAGATATAAAAACATATTTCCCATATCTAAAGAGTCGCCACAGTTAGAATATTCCGTTTCCCAAAATACGGTTTACATGAGTCGCTTCCGGTTATTCTGGCTATGGACCTGATCACCCTATTTGGTGCAACAGAAACCTCCGAAGAAAAGGTGGACATACCCCAAAGACAAATGCCATATCTGTCCCTTGAACCAACCTCTGCGGGATATAAACTCAGCAATTGAGCCTTGGACAATATCAAATTCAGGTTTTCGAAAGAATAGCATGATGAGTGTTGTTTTCAAATACTGAATTTACATTGCTGTTTTCAAGTTTGGCAGTTATCTTAAATCAGACCCAGGAATTGAACAGACTGATTGTTCAGCCCAATAGTATTCATTTCTAATCTCAAGTCAGAACATTTTTTTTTCAGAATTGTGAAACCGCATAAAGTCGTTTTTTGGTACATTGAAATACAATTTATCTGTTGAGTACCATTCCTGATATTGTTGAGTATATTATTGGATTTCAACTCCAGTTTTTATAATGTTTCTCGGATACTATCACCAATTAGCAATTTGCATATCTTCCGAAAAAAATATATGTTATTCTACATCGTACGTCATTCATTTCTGTGCAATTGGGGAAATCCATTACGAATATTCCACTCAGTAATAAATTAAAACATGAACAGGGATTCAAATCTACATGAAAACGCGTGTGACGTCAGATGGTTCCTGTTATTTCATTGTTGTCATTAAGAATATTAGAGTATATTCGTATCAGACTTTTCGGCAACGCCCTAAACGTTCTGGATATTTAATTTTCTTCTGTTTGTGATATAATGGAAAACCAAATGATTTCACAAATATTGTATTGTTTCAATGTGCAATGATACGTCCTCTAGTAGTCATTAATGTGAGGTTATCTACGGTTTTCGTCCACGATTTGTGACGTGTAGAGCGTCGCAGTTGGGATGGAGGAAATTTTACGCGCAGCGGTGCCAAGTTTCCCAAATATCATAGCCGCGATTTTGATGCTTATGTGTGCATATTTTTCCCAATAATGAATGATTGTTGATGATTTTCGACCATGATTTATAGATTAATTCCACCGGCACACAAAAAAAAAAGTTGTCTGTGCACCGGGCGCCACCTATCTACGGGCATGTTTTTCGACCCGCTGAACACGAATTTAAAGTCAGTTTAGGCCGTCCGAGTAAATTGCAGAAAACCCCAAATAATAGCGAAAATTCGTTGTTTTGGCAAGAAAATTTTTTTTTGAGATCTAATGCAAGCATAATCTTCATGTATTCTGATCTGTTAAATACTAATTTCGATCGTACTCCAATCATAAACCGTTTTGAATCTAAAAAAATTGTAAAAAATCATCAAAAATTACAAAAATCGAAGAAAATTGGGATTTTGTTTTAATCTATCTGAAAACGTTCTGCGGTTTTTTACCGGCTGAAACTCCCCACAAACGTAACAAAATTGATCAGGACTCTTATTGCATAGATGGGAATTGCTTCTTGTAATAGTATACTCTCCAGTAGCCAAGTTTTCCACTACTGAAGAGCTGCAGTCGCTGGATGACGACGCCTGCGGGCCTGCTTTCTCACCCTGACCAGACGCCGATACTGGGTTTCCAAATCCCTGCACTCAGTACTCATCACTTTTACCTGCCATGACGGCACACACGCCGTTAACCCAGGGACTCAGCCAGATGGTTCTGTTGCCCACCGTCACCCCGAGGAGGTGCCCTGGTTGCAAGTACAAGCGATCATGCAATGAAATGAAGTCTGCACTTCGAAGAAGTTGAAATTCCAACACGATGACAAATTTTTACTAAATAAAGGAAAAGGTGGAAAAAGAGGTATCCACATCGTAGAACATTTGAGAATGAAACAGTACAATACCCTCGAAAAACCGTTAAAAATTCAATTTGTGTACATTCTTGGATCTTAATCTTGTATTTTAGAAATAAAAGTACAAGAAATTTATTTAATTGTGTTTAAAAAAAAACATTTTTTCAGCAGCAATTTTCTGCTATTTTATCGGTTTTTTGCAGTTTTATGAATGTTTGAGGGGACTATGGGCCAAATTTATCAGAATCAGAATTTTTTATCCTGTCAAAATATCGAATTTTCGCTATTTTTGGGGTTTTTTGCAATTTACTCGAAATTGAAGCACGGACGGCCTAAACTGACTTGAAATTCGTGTTCAGCGGGTCGAAAAATATGCCCGTAGATAGGTGGCGCCCGGTGCACAGACAATTTTTTTTTTTTGTGTGCCGGTGTTCTTAAGACAATTTGCAAAAAAGGTCAATTTCCAAATCTCGAACTCATTATGAATAGCCAAAAAGCAAATGAGTCTTCAATAAAAGGATAAATTTCATATAATTCATATATATTGTTCAATCTGAAACAGAAACGATATATATAATATGGAAATTCTAACTTGAATACAACTATAAACTCACATCAAAATGATCTTCACAACACTAACGATTTGTTACACTGGAAAGAGGTTCTCTTTTCATCATTCGGCCCCACTTACGCCGTTTTTGTTGTGTCTGAGCACGCAGAAAAACAATTCACTGGGACTACTAGAGGACGTATTATTGCACATTGGAACAATGAAATATTTGTGAAATCCTTTGGTTTTGCCTTCCATGATATCACTTCGGTCATCCAGCAAGAACAAACACAAGCAAATTAAATATCCAGAACGTTTAGAGCGATATCAAAGAGCCTGATACTAATATACTCTAATATTCTAGATGACAACAATAACCCATACGAGTCATCTGACGTCACAAGATGGCCGCAAAGAAGCGCGCGAGTTTACATGTTAGTTTGAATCCCAGTTCATGTTTTAATTTATTACTGAGTGAAATATTCGTAATGGATTTCACCATTTGTACAGAAATGAATGATGTACGATGTAGAATAACATAATTTTTTTTCGAAAGATATGCAAGTTGCTACAAGTTATGATTATGAGTGAAAACATTAAATATAATAACATCATTTTTGGCAAATATTTACTGTTTTTTTCAAAGGTAATTGCCGAATGACCAAAATGATATCAGTTTTCCATAGAATACACCTATAGTCTCAAATAAATTGGGGCGCCGCCTCGAAGACAGAAAAGAATGAAAACTGTAATTTTTGACACATTTTCGCTTTTATCTCGGTTAATACTGGACGAACGTTAACAATGTTTTCATCAAAACGATCTGAGTAACCCATAGTCTCAAATCAATTTGGGGCACCATCCTCCTATGCGTTTAATCAGTGCTTACAACCCTCCGCGAAATCAAATAGTTCCTGAGGCACTTGATGTGCTCCTGATGGAAACAGATCAACCTGTTCTGGTCATGGGTGATCTGAACGCTAAGCACGTACAATGGAGTCGTGTAACCAACGTTAGTGGTAGACGGTTGAGACAACATAGTGACAGGCATGAATATCAAGTGTTGGCCCCAGATGAGCCGACGCACTTTGGTCCATATAGGCCCGACGTGCTTGACATTGCCCTGGCCAGGAACATCACCTGGAACTGGGATATACGCGTCCTCTCCGAGTTGAGCTCCGATCACAACCCGGTGATATTATCACTGGGGAATGATCCCACGCCCCAATCAGATCGCATGTGTACAAAGGTGAATTCGCTTCTGGAGACAGCTTACTGCGCTCCTGAGTGGATAGATTCTCCACTCGAGTTGGATGAGGTCGTGGCGCGCTACGAACTCACCATTAAAAATGCTTTGGAGGATTCCTCCCGCAGAGAACCGGCTCCTAAGTTCCATGATGAATTTCCAATGAGAATTAAAAACCTCATTCGTGGAAGAAACCGCGCCAAAAGAGCGTACCAAAGGAGTCTGTTCCCTGCGGACAGAATCCGAGCTAACGAACTGAATAGGGAGGTTCGTGAAAACATATCGGAATTTCGAAATGAAAGATTTGGCACAAGCCTTCAAAATTTAGAAAATAATGATCAACTTTGGAAAATTCACCAAAATTTAAAAACCAAAAAGACCGATCTCCTCCCTATTCATGGTGAGGCCGGACTGTGCTACGACCCCGAGTCCAAAGCTCGAGCTTTTGCAGACTCGATGGAAAGGCAATTTAGATTGAACGAGCATCCAGACGATGATTTGGATCGTGATCTTTTGTTAGAAGATCGGGTTCGCCGCACCCTCAGGAAACCCAATCACGATGACATTCGTCCAGCTACGTTGGATGAACTTAAGGCTTATATCAAGGGGCTCAACCCCAAAAAAGCACCTGGTTATGATGGAATAACTAATCGAATGATTCAGTTTTTTCCGGAAAACCAGGTGCAATCATTATTAAATATCATAAACAATTCTCTGCGCCTTAAGAGATTCCCTCGTAGATGGAGGCATGCCATTGTGGTCATGATTCCAAAACAGGGACAAAACCCGACCTTCCCGCAAAATTATCGACCGATCAGTCTGCTTTGCAGTTCAGCTAAGTTGGCTGAAAAGATCGTCCTGCAAAGGCTTGATGAAGAAGTGGAGGACAGAAATGTCCTACCTAATGAACAATTCGGTTTCAGACGTGCTCACTCCACCGAGCTTCAGGTAATGAGGCTGGTGGAGGACACAATAACATCACTGAACACCAACAATAGCGCGCATATAGTTTTGCTGGACATCAGCAGAGCTTTTGACAGGGTTTGGCACGAAGGTCTACTCGCCAAACTCATTGATTTTCATTTGCCATTGGGTTTGGTCAAATGGTTAAAATCGTTCCTCTTAGGTAGGACATTTCAAGTCAGGGTCGACAATTCTCTCTCGGATTCGAGAGAAATTGAGGCTGGTGTTCCTCAGGGGGCAGTGCTGTCTCCTGTATTATACGCCCTTTACACGTCCGATATACCAAGAAGCGAACATGTGAAGATCTCCCTGTTCGCCGATGATACGGCTTTGCTCTCCTCTGCAGCCGACCACTTGATGGGGGTCGTTTATTTGCAAAATGCATTAATCGACCTCCAGCAGTGGTATCTGGAGTGGAAAATAAGGCTGAATCCTGATAAAACACAGGCAATCTCGATGGGACGTAAGAGAAATAACCCGGAGAGGGGAGTGACTATCTCAGGAAGGGAGATAGAATGGTCAGAGCAGGTCAAGTACCTGGGAGTCACTGTGGATCGCCGGCTCACCTGGGGTCCACACGTCAAAATTGTAAGAACAAAGATTGTCAACAAAATCTGCGCGCTATACCCTCTCGTCAATAGGAAGAGTAAACTCTCATTAAAAAACAAAATCATGATTTACAAGATGATGTTCAGGCCTGTCATTTTGTATGCCTCAGCCGCCTGGGGCCAAATCTGCAGGTCTAGCATTGGCATCCTGGAACGGGCGCAAATGCGAGTTCTGCGGATGATAACGAACGCTCCGTGGTACGTGCGGAACGATCGGATCCTTGAAGACTTAAATCTGCCTTCCATCAGAAGCATCATTCGAGAACGCAATCAGAAAGTATTTGATTGCGCAACAGCCCACGAGAATCCGCTCGTCAGGGAAGCCACTGATTATGCCATAGACGACCCCTCGCGTTTTAAACGTCCCAGGCACTCTTTAGAGTGATGGGCTACCTGCTAATCCATACTGGGTAGCGAAGCTGCATCCTCAATAGAAATTATTACTTTTTCCAAATTTCATATCAAAATTCCCTCTCGGTCATTTTCGAGAAACACCCTCATGGCAAGTACTAGAGACCGGTCTCTAGTGCTTGACCAGTCAAAATTTCATCAAACCGTGAATGGCTGAGGCCCACATATTCGAAGTCTAAAGAGTAAGAGCCTTAGGGTTTCACTTGAATAATTAACAGTGATAGGAGATCATGAAGATGGGGCACCGTCCGGAAGACAGCAGAAAATAGTAGCTGCCATTTTTGACATATTTTCGCTTATATCTCGGTTAATACTGGACAAACGTTGAAAATATTTTCAACAAAACAATCTATATAACCTATAGAGTGCACCTATACTCTCAAATCAATTTGGGGCGCCAACATTTTTTGTCCTCGGTTTTAAATCTGAATATGTCAAAGATAATATTGGAAGAACTGAAATATTTTTTTCATCAATACATTCAAAATAACCAACAGAACGCACCTATAGTCTCAAAACAATTTGGGACACCGTCTGGAAGATATGAAATGGATAAAACTGTGATTTTTGACATATTTTCCGTTTTTATCTCGGTTAATACTGGACGAATGTTAACAATTTTTTCAACAAAACGATCTGAGTAACCCCCAAGCTATCATTTTTGACATATTTTCGCTTATATCTCGGTTAATAATACTGGACGAACTCCCAAATCAATTTGGAGCGTTGAAATTTTTTGTACACGATTTCAAAACTGAACATGTCAAAGTTAATATTGGACAGAATAAAATATGTTAAAAATGGCAGCTTCTATTTTCTCCTGCCTTCCGGACGGTGCCCAAAATTGATTTGAGGCTATGGGTATATTCTATGGGTTACTCAGATCGTTTTGATAGAAAAATTGTAAACGTTCGTCCAGTATTACCCGAATAAAAGCAAAAATGTGTCAAAAATTACAGTTTTCATGATTTTTTGTCTTCGAGGCGGTGCCCCAATTCATTTGAGACTACAGGTGTATTCTATGGGTACTGATCATTTTGGTCAAAAATTACTCATCGTTCGGCCATTACCTTTAGAAAAATCAGTAAAAATATGCCCAAAATTATGTTATTATATTTAACGTTTTCACTCATAACCATAACACATAACTACGAAAGATATATCTGAATTGACTTCTAAGAATTCCTCTATGAATTATTCATTATTGGAAACAAATATGCACAAATAAGCATCAAAATCGCGGCTATGATATTTGGGAAACTTGGCAACGTGGCGCGTGAAATTTCCTCTATCCCAACTGCGACTTAAAACTGAAGGTTAACAAAACAGCCTTCAAACTAGACAGTTACAACCATTTGACGTCACACCAATAGAAGGCGTGTTTGCTATCACTTGATGACATCGACAAATCGTACAAATTTTAAGAGTTGATTTTACAATTTATATGAATTATATGAAACTTATTCTTTTATTGAAGACTCATTTGCTCTTTGGTCATTCATAATAAGTTCATGATTTGGAAATTGACTTTCATTGCAAATTGTCCATTCATCATCCGCAAACATCACAAATTTGGCTTCACTTGTGACAGTTTCTATATCATTTGAGAATAGTATGACTGATCCCTGTGGTACGCCCGTGTCTATGGTTGCTGACTTTGACTGCGTACAACTTTATCCTTTTATTTAATTATTTGTTTTAGATACGATTTGCTTCCAAATCTTTGGGAAACTTCGAAGCCACTCCCAAGCAACCCCTCTAATACCATACATTATCAATTTCCTAAGGAGTATGTCAATGTCGATACAGTCGAGTGCCCTGGTTAGGTCACAAAAACCTAGCAAGACATTCTCCTGCTTCCAAAACTTGTTCATGCCATGCAATAAGTGCAGATTGTGTGGACTTTCCTTCACGAAAACCGTGTTGTCAGACAAAACATTCCATTCAGTTGAAAAACTCATAAATGACGGAATTTCATCCGGACCAGAGGAAGTTTCATTTTTTTATTTTTTTCTTAGTAGATTGAATAATTCATCACCAGTAAAAAAACAAGGTGTGTCGTTCTTTTTACTTCGATTTTGTTATTGACTTTCTCAACGGGAATTTTCTCAATCACTTCCAGTCGAGCTTTGACAGGATCTACTGAATCACACTGTCCAAAAATGTATGCCCAATATCGAGCAAGTTGTGGCTACACATGTTGCAGATTCGGAGTTAGGTCAACTTTATTTGTTCACAAAATGGGGTTTTGGTGGTTCATCAGGACATAGCACCTACAAGCAAGCCTTCTAAGGTTCTGAAGCCAGCAGTTATGTTGTATTCAATATATGTTTGATTACAGTCCGGTTGACATAAAAAAAAAGTTGATATAGCAAAATCTGGGTCCTCCTTCGACTGTTGAAATGGAATTTATTGAAGAATCCACACAACTCTCAGTTGCAGAGAAAAATAGAGTAGATAATGAAATGAATGCTTCACGGAATTCGACAGTAATAGTGCAAAATAAAATGTAACACACACATTGATCTTCGCCATGATTAATGGGAAAGTTTATAATGCGCTCACGGTTCTATCTTCAACATAGCAATGCTTCCTACGTGGCGCAACATTAAAAATATTTAATAACATAAAATACATGATTAGTACAATCGTAATGTATTGCATGAATGGATTCACATGTTCGAGTGTCTGCTTCACATTGCGTATATATTGCCGATGGAGCAATGGCAGGTTCGAGGAAAAGACAAAGATATAGTTGCCGAAAATGAAGTCAGAATTCAGAAAGAGTTCAAAGATCGCTGTGAATTAATTGTCGACACTCCCAAGACTGGTTTTGGGAACACCAATGAGGACAATACGGCAAACAGATTCTTCAAGAATGCGGAATTATCAGCAGAGATACCAAAAATTAACCTAGTGTTGATTAAAAAAAAATCATATCGTTATGATAGCTGTCGCAAGTGGTTTTAAAAGTGATGTTGATAGATTTCGATTCAATTCCATGAAACGGCTAGGTATTTCACCTCTTTGTATCCTTGGTGCAATATTTCACCAACCACATTGATCTGGGATCATAGCCTGTGTACTGCTACCTATTGGACAGTTGAGTGGGGAAGCTCAAGAAGCACGGAATAAGGATTCCTAGAGATACAAAGATTATAATTCCAGATAGTGCAGTAGATCCAAAAGTTATGAAGATATTTTCAACTTATTTTTGGAACGGAGTTTCTTTACGCGGCTTACGGTAGTTGTTGACAGATGGAAATCGTCACGTGAGAAAAAAGCGTTATGCCCCCTAGCGAGATAGCTGGGCGGTCTGAGGCGCCAGCTTTCATAGCTTCCAGCTCTGGATCTCGAAAAGGGGCGTTGGTTCAAATCCCACCACTGACGGCTTCTCTTTCCTTGTAATTGAGAAATGACTCATTTTGGGACGATTATTCAGATAAAAAAAATATTTTTTAATTTCGAAGGGGAAAAAAACTTCTGGTGGTGGAATTCAAACCCACGCTTTCTTTCGTGATCCAGAGCTCAAATTTCTCATATCTGGCGCCTTAGATCGCTCGGCTGTCTTAATATATTGAGTGTCAGAATATTAGCCTACTTTAACGTAGCTCTGCTGAAATTACGGTTGTAGGCTCGGGGATCTTGGACTATGTACCTATTTATCCTATTTCCAAACTTCTCCGCCCGCAGTAAAAGGTATTTTATTCCTGATAATACTGTAAGTTATATTATATCAAATTGACTTGCCACATATTCAATTCAACCGTTAATCCAACTTCGGCATACAAAAAACTTGAGAAATTATGTCCAAAAAAGGATATTATGATCTAAACACACGTTATATTGAAATATAAAAGAAACGAAAATATCTTCCACGTATTACCACTCAACGATAATATCCGACTTTCGCAAAAATATCCTACCGCCCAAGTGTCATTTTGAATTTTTCGCAAGCAGGACAGCAGCTCGGATGGTGTTGAACACCTTTAGAATCGTATGAGCAAGAGCTGGATGCTTATTATACAGACGCGTATATAATAGAAAGACACATTCATACATATATACCTTTGAATTGGTGAAATGCAGAGCTCGATATTTCTGAGACGAGTCATCCCAATACAAGTCTGTATTCGAAATGGTATCCGTTCCAGTTGTATCTTCTACTCCATCAGAGAAACCATTACCATTTGAATTTGAAGTGTCTTCATAGCTAGAAGAGGGTACCGTAAAACCTGCCAACTTTGCCCACTAATTTTTTTGTTTTTGCTAATAAATTCTTCGCATTTTTTTTATCATCACAAAAGGTTTATTCAGATATCGAGTTGAGATGGGTGAGGTTCATTGCGTCCAACTTAATCAAACATAGGCAAAAAAATAGAAAGAAGCTGGGCAAGGTGTCAGGAAAAATTAAAATTTTGCTAAAAAAATTAAAAATGACTTTGGAGCAATTTTACCAGAATATACGACAACTTCGCCCACTAATAATGTTTTGGAAATGTCTTTTTGTATTGTAGAATCAGAAATAATAATAATAAAGATATACATTTTTTATTTTCAAAAGTACAAGAATATGAAGAAATAACAGCTTTAAAAAAAACCGTTTCTTGAATGTAATCTGGGCATGAGCATTGAGTATCACATTTCATTACTCATCACCTCAAGCAACAATAATAAATAATAAACATGGTCTTATTCAGTTACGATACGATACGATATACAATTTGAGTGATACTAATAATTGTTTTTATGATTCCACTCCAGAAAAAAAAGTGTCCCACCTAAGCAATCTCTATGCTTGTATTGTGGCATCACTTATTTTCCGAGTGGACTTAATTTGCAGAAGACAAAGAAATGTCGCATGTAGGGGGCATAACGCTTTTTTCTCACGTGACGATTTTCACCAGTCAAGCCGCGTAAGGGAACTTCGTTTTCAAAATAATACCCATTCTGATTTGTAAATCAAAGTATGTTCATGAGATGTATTTTTTGCATTGGAGAAAGTTATTCATTAAAATTATTAATTTATAGTAGTTTCATTTAGATAACATTAACTTTCTGCGGGAATCGAACTCTTTCCGCAGTTTTTATACACTTTTATTATTTAATGAGCTTTATTGTAACTCATAAAAAAATAAAAAAATCATTTCCAAGGTTAAATACCGTTTTCTGATTTCTCGACAACTTTTTGGGTATCTTGCATCAGTGTGCAGTGTTTTGAATTGAACCTTTGAAATGTGATGAAGTGGGTGATCGTAATTCACATCTGGGTGAAATGAAGGTTGAAAACTGCGTCTAAGACATAATGAATGTATATGCGTATACGAGCAATATGATTCCATTGAAATGTCTATAAAAGTTTTTTGAGTGAATGTATTGTCAAAAATGTATCGAACACCCCGTAGAGTAAAACAATCAGTATAATTTTCAAGTGGGTTACAATGTGCTTATTCTGCAGAACACGAATCATAAACAAGAGTTTCTAGAAGTGACGACTGATGGATTGATCGGGGAGTCGACGTTGGGTGTTTGCCGTGCCCAAAAGGGCAATGCGGGGAGTTAGAAAGTTAAGAAGCCTTGTTTTCAATTGAACATTATGTTTTTTGGAGTTATTCTCGACTCATTCTTGTAAGTAACATTTTGGTTCTATTCATTTAAAATTTATAACTACTGGAAGAGATTCATTACTTTATTTTATTCATTCAATATTTGTATTCATTTTAATAAACGTTTTCTATATTTTTTACAAAGTGGTTTCAATTCACGACAGTTAATCAACGGAAGCAGGTACTTCAATGCAAAATAGTTATAATCATGAAAATACACTGATCAATATCTAAACGTTACACGTTACAGGCTATGTTCGTTTTATTACTCTATCGATTGATTCAAGAGAGAATGTTTGGCCTCATGCCTAGGGTAGTTGTGGAAATGCGTGGAATCGGTTTCAGCACGCTCGAACTGGATACTTATCATACCATAGGATTATATAATTCAGTAGTAGTTTGAAAAAAACTAAGTTGTTTTCAATCGACTCAACGCGCGATATTAAAAAAATCGGAAAAATTCCAATATTCTTTATATCAATTCCATTCAAACTGAAACACAGTATCGAAATATCCACAGAATTAGGAAAAACCAACTGTAATTTTGTACGAAAAAGTCAATAAGTAGCACCTAGTTTTTTTTTTGGAATCAATCATTAAAAATATTCACTGATACATCCTTTATATCAGGAATAAAACTTCATCAACTCCGGAAACAGATGAATGTCCCCGAAATTTATGAAAATACCCTGTTGGAAATCATGATTATCTTGGAGAAGTGAATTTCAACTCGAATAACATTGTAGTTGATATTGGAGAAACCAACCAAGTGATTGTGACAGTTTTCGTGACAAGAGTATCTTGTTTTTCAGTTCATCATTTCAAATAAAAACGTTCAAGTAGCAGAATGAATTGAACTGAAATGTTGGCATTTTGCTGATTCAGGAAATATAAATAAAAATAAAAGATCCAAATAGTCAGAATCCATCTTACAGGTATTTTCTGAAATCGCAAGCTGAATTTAGAAAAAGGATTATCAAGGTGATGATGCATCAATTGTAAGGAGTCCGCATGTAAAATGTATGTCAGCTAACTCTGCATTGTTTACCGTTTTTTAACAAATAATCACAATAATGATAGATAAAACTATTTAACTATGCGCCAAGATATTCTTTTTCACAGGACAGTACAAAAAAAAAATTGGAATAAACTTACTAGCCTACTTGATACTTTTATTTTCTAAGAGTTCGCGAACCAATGAGGAGAAGATTGGATGCATCGATTGATTTACATCAAAATATATCCTGAAAAGCATATATTTTTCACGTAAAAATGATAGAGGAATCAATTTTTCTCCTAGAAAATGTGATACATACATGCACGACAAAGTTGTGACTCCCCAAAAATAACAACGACGTGTAGGCGGCGCCCCCTACAATTAAGGGCCAAACTAAGATCAAATTTGAGTTTCTCAAAATAATAATAAATTTTTAACACATTATATATAAAAAATGAAGGCCTTGCGGACCCATGCTTATAGGAACTTCTCACCTTATAAATAAGTGAGGAATAGTCCTGTAAAATATCGAAAGGGCGACTTGCCCTGTATTTCATTGACCATCCGCCATGCCGTTTTAGCCTAATTTTAACTATTTGAGGAGAATCTATTTGAGAAGAAAACAAAATAATCACAGTAGAGTTTTTTTCATCTTGTAAATTTCACTACTGAAAAGGTATACGAAAAAAATTAGATTGAAATGAAACAAAATTGCTTTTTTCCGAGATTGCCATGAATTTTGAAGCGCTATTTGATTATTTTCTGAAAGCTTCTAATGAGCGTGCATAAAATAATTCAGTACAGAATTAGGAATCAACATTCAATCGAAAAATTTTCATGAATTAGCAACATTTCGTACATAAGAAAAACTTTTGATTACAGTAATTTCAATGTGAATGTTTTGTTCTCAAACTGGTAACTCTTGCACGAACTCACATCCCCTCACCACAATATAGCGCAAATAATAACGCGAATGAATCCAATTCAAAACTTCTTCACGAAGTTTTCTGGTGGTGATAAATTTTTGCGCTTTCGTTTCACCAACATTTTATACACTGGTCCCAAGCAGAGAAACGTTGGGAGAATGCTTTTGTCGCATGGAAAGCATGAAAAGGAATTATTTCCGACAGCGGTCTGATGTGGGATTCATAAACGAATAAATTGTTTTTATATGTCCGCTTTCTTTGGAATGAACTTCGTTTTTTTTATGTTTCTTAGGTAATCTCGCCTGGAATGAGTGAGAATATGAAGTGTTCCGAAAGATTTATATGCTTTTCTAGGTGTTCGTTATTCTCTCATAAAATATTTTTACTGTCTGTACTTTCTCTCCAGCGACGACAGGAACTTCTCAAATATGTCTGATATCTTTTAGTTATTTTCTCCCTATTGACAAAATTTGTTCATTTCAGTGTTGATAGTTTTTTCACCGAGCTCTTGAGGTTTGTCAATTTCCTGTGCTGAATATTGGAAATATTGGTATGATTCTAGGCTTCTATCGGTGACCCACTCATCATAGTGTGATAATAGTCATGAATCAATCAAGTAATCACAGAATAATTGTAGGTAAAGACGGTCCCGACAACCTTGGTGAGCTAAAATAACTGGTTAATGGAATTGCATGCAACATTACTGTTTGGGATATATACTGTGTTCCTAAGAAACTTCTGATTATAATTTACGAAAAAAAATTTTTAATTTCTGGAAAAATGCTGAAATTGATAATACAGAGTCTTCTACATAACCGAACATTGAATATGGCGCCCTACTTCGAAAGTACCAGCTTTCAAAACGAATAGCAAATATTTTATTGAGAAAATTTTTCAACAAGAGTAATTTTTCTGGATAGGAAGAACACACACTTTTGTAGCAGCGCGTTCAAATTTTCTGCAGTTTTTACAGATACGACGCGAACTATTTTGTCTTCAACATGATGTACTTCCACTATACGTCCTAAAAACCATTTTAAGGGGGTAAGGTCATCATCCTCCAATTCTACCATTAGCCCTAGCTGCAGGTTCCCCGTTGAGGATCGCCATTTAACGCGTTCTTGTAGCTGAGATAAAAATTCGCCGAACCATTTCGACCAAAGATGTTGTTCCATTTGAGTGAGTTGATGGAATTATTTTATCCGATTCGTATTCAAATCTTTCACATCTTCTTGAGGTAAGGCTACTAAAGGATGACCAATAAAAAAATGTCCTGGCGTTGGAACGTTAAAATCGTTTGGATCCTCAGAAAGGTGTGTATACAATTCATCGTAAGTCAATGTTGTTTGGTTCATTCAACAACTGCCTCCCATGAACCATCAGAATATGGAAAATGATCCGGAATGAAATGTCATCCAACTGAAAGTTGTTCAAAATATTCGTGAAAAACTGACTAATTGTTTGGATCATTCAGGAAGACGACTTGCAAATTATCATTAGCACCAATAAAATTTGTACCGTTATCTGAATTAACACCTGATGGTGAACCACGCCAGGATATAAATCTTTCAAAACAATTAAAGAAAGCTTTAGTGCTCAAATCATCAACTAATTCTAGATGCACCACTTTTGTTGGAAAACAAAAACACATAAATAACCTTTCACTATTTTGTAACTTCTGAATTTATCCACCTTCATGTTGAAAAGACCTGCATAGTCCACACCGCAATGACTGAAAGGATGGCTGGGTGTAATACGAAGACTTGATAGGTTACCGTTCACATGCCTGTATTCCATTGGTTCCACTGGAAAACGAATTATACATTCACTAAGTACTTTTCTTATCACTCTTCGTCCGGAGGTGCCCAATAATTCAAACGTATTATTGATAATAAATTTTGTGGACCAGCATGTCAATTGCAATAATGTTTGCTCAAAATGATTAGTTCAGTTAAATAATGATTTTTGGGTAAAACTAACCGGTGTTTCTGTTCATAAGTAATTTTGGCCTCTGCCAATCTACCACCCACCCTTATCAACTCTAACTCATCCAAAAATGGTTTCAAAGAACCGAGATTACTATTTTTTAAAACTCTACCTGTTCTTTTTAGAGCAAGTTGCTCCTCAGAGAAACCTTATTTCTGTGTTTAACCTATTAAAATATTGACAGATTGTTTCAGCTCATTAACAAATTTATGTTTATCCTCTGGTCTTTTTTTAACTCAGACTTTTTGTGAAATCTGAATACCCATTCTATTTTTCGTTGCAAGCGCACTAGACTAGAATATTTCTCGATTATATCTGGGTATATATTAGATATGAAAGTGTGCTTCTGATTTTTTATTTCAGGATTCTTTTCCATTCTCAGTGAATCTTCAAAAGCCGACCACATTTATTTGTTTGTACTAAAAAATACTGGTCACTCGCACCATAAAGTGGAATTCTCCAATTTATCTGGGTCTACACCTCTAGATATTATATCAGTGGGATTGAGCTGTGGAGAAACATATTTCCAAAGATAGGGATTTGTTAACCTTGGTATTTCAGCTGAACGATTTGTAATGAGAGTTTTCCACAAATAAGATTCACCTTTGATCCACGATAAAGCAATCATTGAGTCTGTCCAAAATACAATTGAAATAAAATATATAAATAAAGATTGAATTACTTCATTGTCTAGAGTGGAAGCTGCACAAAGCTCCAATCGAGGTAATAGCTCAAGAGGTGCAACTCTGGATTCGGAGCAGACGAGACTAACATAATTATCTCCTGATAAATGATTCATCGTCCTAAGAATTGAATATAGTCAGATTTAACGGGAATTATGACCGGGGAATAGAACTAATTTTTTATCGTTGACGTATCGGAATAAATTTATCGCTTTTTCTAAGCGGAAATGACAATATTCACGTATAGATTGAAACAAAGAACATGTCTATGACCCACCTTTGAAACTAAGTTTTTCCTGCTCACGGATTCAACTAAGAAACTGTTGAGTAGTCGATACAAACTCTGGTCTATGGAAATACATTGGCATAAATTACACATTGAAAACTTTAAAAACTTTCGAATTGTATATAAACAAATACAGACCCGTTAAAATGGAACAAAACCCAACCGGGTATGGTCAATATGAAACTAATCATCCCACATGAAATATTCCAGCGCTACATAGAGTGTAACGAATTTTTCGTTACTTCCTTATACATAATCAATTTCTCATAACTATTCCGGTTATCTTACGGTGGAACGGGTCAGTAGTCACGGTCGATCGTGAACTATGGGACAGCGCCATCATTATCGTCTTTGAACTCGTGATCATGAGTTCGTATTTTGTCAGGTTGGACGAGTTTTGTTTTCGTGGCAATGTTGTCGAGCAGTTGTTCCTTTTTTATAAATGTTTTTCAATAGAAAAAAACCGAGAATGAAAAAACAGGTGAACTGTGATTCCGTCGAACCGAAAGGATAATCGTTCTCTTTCTTGATTTGAACGTCGAGATAGGCAGGTGGACTGAGTGAATTGATTTTTGTATGTACGATCTATAAGTTAAATAAGTTTCACTGCTGGAGTTTAGTTGAGTAATATTATTCTCTTTATCTTTCAATTAATGTTGTAGCTGATTAGCATTTTCTTCTTTTTCCTTATGCTTGTAATATTGGAATTCTTGGATATACCGCATGGTCATTTTTGAAGGTTAAATATAGATATTTCGGCCATTTTGACAAATCATTCATAGTTCATATTGTGGCTAACGTAACATCTGTTCCGAATATTGGGAACTGATTTTTTTCATTGGAAATCAGTTCTACGCTTTTGCATTTTTTAGGTACCAGGTAATTGGTAATTTCAAATGGACTAGAGCTTACTTACCTCACACGACCAGTGGATCGTTCCGAGGATTCCGATTGAAGTGAAGGGCGTATTCGATTGTTCTGGGACAGTTTGGAGTGACTAATAGGACGGCTCTCTGGTAAGCAATTTTCTTTATTTCATAACTATATGTTTATGAGAGTAATTTTCTTTTCTCTTGAGAAAGAATTGCTTATGGAGAGAGTTGTACCTCTGGCCTAACGGTCTCAGAACACTCGACTCGATTCAATATATGCCTCAAGCGTAAAGTTGATTTCCATTTAATAAATTTCTTATATCTATTACTCCATTCAATTCCCAGTGTAGCTTATTTGATTATCGATTTGAAAAGGGAATTGCCGCCCTATTTCAAAATTATCTTTATCTAAGAGAGTTGTGCCCACTGAAAGACGTGAGGTCTCCCTCTTCAGTTATCTTTAAAAATTCTTCAATTAAAAGACTTATTTAACATTATCTTTTTCTAAGAGAGTTGTACCCACTGAAAGACGTGTGGTCTCCCTCTTCGGTTTATCTTTGGAAATTCTTCAATAAAAAGAATTATTTCACTTGATCTTCATCTAAGAGAGTCGTGCCCACTGAAAGACGTGTGTCTCTCTCTTTTTATCTTGGCTGAAGAGTATACTTTTACTCTGACTATTATCTTGGTTCAGAAACCCCATATTTTTTGTAGCTTACTAGAGTATTTTGGTTATAACGCTATATTTTCCTCTGGCACTTGCTTTAAAACAGTATATTTTTGCACTGGCAACATTTAAATATTTTGCTTTGAAATAGTAGATTTTTTCTCTGGCAATTTTATAGTGTTTTGCTTTAAAATACTATATTTTTTCTCTGGTAAAATTTCAAGGATATTTTTATATTTCTTTTGGAATACCTTTCCTCATTAAATTTTTTTACCCTTCTGGTACATAGAATCACCTTATCAAAACATAACGTTTTGGGTGGGGTTTGTTTTGTTTGGTTTTAAATTTTGTTCATTTTTAATATTTTTTTTTAATTATTAAAATTAACTTGTAAATTCAACTCCAGAATAGCAGATTGGATTGCTATTTATTATCTTTGTTATTCACTGTAACTTTCCGGTCTTTTATATAGACTGAGATTTTCATTGTATGCTATCATTTGCATCTATCTTTTGACTCTCGATTAAAATTTGAAACATAAAACTTGAGGTTCAAAGGATATCCTTCGTTCTCCCCTTTTTGTACATATTTTGATTCCTATCATCTTCTTCGCATGATATATACCACGGAGGGAACCCATCTACGGAGACGGAAGGACTAGTAGCCTGGGAGGTCTTACAGCACATCAATATCAGCACTGGTCCGTGAAGATCAACTAAATTCACGCCGATAAGGGGGTCTAACACCAACTATAGAACCACCCACGACCATCTTCATCTTAACCGCTGAAACCAAGTTCCTCCTAGAACCGCTGAGACCAGCTTCAAGAAACTAGCCTTCATCTCTCTCACTCAAGAACTCCGAAGTTATATCCGTGGCACCAACAACTGGAGGAATCATAGTTGTAAATGTTCGGGTTTTGATCAGAGTCGAAAATACTGGTTTTTTATGTAATTTTTCAATTCTTTTTAATAGAAGTTCTATACTCTCCTAATATTTGTTTCAATACTCTCCTAGTATTTGTTAACATTTGTTTATATATCTTGTCCAATCATTTTAATTCCATCTGGAATAAATTTGTTAAGTTGATTTATTGCATATTTATTTGCCTTCCCATACAAGCTAGGTAACATGTATTTAATTTTATTTATCTTAGACTTTTGTCTTAGCAAGTCTGGCGCCCAACTCTTGAACTAGTCAAGTTAATTAATGTATAATTTTTTAAGTGGCCAAATTTGATTGACTAGGAAAAGTCATTAATTGAACCTTACTCACGGCCTAACCGTATCCATCTGAGCAGGCTATCGGCAAAGTGATTTCACCTTCTTAAATTTGAATCATATAATTTAAAATCTGGGGTTCAGAAGTAAGGGGTGTTGCAAGAGAAAGAAACGAAAAAAACAGTTCACGTTGGAAATAGAAAAAGAAAACAAACTACCGTTTCTGGATCTCCAGATCATGGGAGATAACAATGGGAAATTACTCAGCAATTGGTTCATGAAACCTACCAATTCGGGAAGAATTTTGAACACTCTAACCTAATTTCAAGGGTACTTACTCTTAGCGATAATTTTTTCCATTCGAAAAATTCAGTTGAGGCGGAGAACTTGTTGAAAAACAACAACTACCCCACGAAATTAATTTATAGTATCATTGATGAACGTCAAACAACAGATAGGTAGGATATATTTCCGAAAGAAATATGTAACTATTTCAAATTTCCCTATCTAGATGGTCTCATATAAAATTAAAAAATGTTCATCAACTGATTCTCACAAGTTTGCTATTTATAGTTTGGAAACTACAGGAAAATTATTCACGCACTCAAAAGATGAGATACCAGCTGAATCAGATTCATGTGTAATATATAGTATTCTCTGTGAATGTGGAAAATGTTATATAGGGCAAACTAACCAATACCTAGAAACCAGAATATATCAACACAAATATGACTGCTATGGAAAGAATAGAAATAAGAAATAAAAAACAGCACTTGCTTATTCAAAGAGATTGTTGGAAGAAATGATTCAAATCAATCTCCATGATAATTACGTAAACCGAAAAAGTGATACACAAAACCTGACAAAAAAATACACCCATATTCTGGAAAGGTTCAAAAGAAAAACAGATTTCTGAATAATGATACCCAAAAGATTTGTTTTGTTTTTTTCGTTTCTTCATCTATGTAGCGCTGTTGTTTCATTTTAACAGGTCTGTATTTGTTTATATACAATTTCAAAAAAATTTAAGTTTCCAATGTGTGATTTGTGCCAATCTGTTTCTATCGACCAGAGTTTTTATCGACTACTCAACAGGTTTTCAGTTGAATCCTTGAGCAGGATCAACTTAGTTTTGATGGTGGTTCATAGATATGTTCTTTGTTTCAATATATACGTGAATATTGTCATTTCTACTTTGAAAAAGGAATAAATTAATTCCGAAACGTCAGCGATAAAAAATCAGTTTTACTCCCTGGTCCTGATTTCCGTTGAATCCAACTATAATTATTTCCCTCAGTATCTGTAGATTTCACCTAGATAACTGAACCATAAGCTGCCTCATAACTGTCACAAAAACAGTATTATTCTATTTCAGTGGGGTATTCACAAATAATCCTTCTATCAATTCCAACTCTCCCATTTCATCCCTCAACCGAATGAAGGGCTGCAGGAAGTGATCCGTTCCACCCCAATTCCATATGCCAAACGGTTTGAATTATTACTTTTGCCCTCAAAATTACCGCACTTATTAGTCCCAAAAGATCGAAGATTTGTTCCACAATTGAAGGTATTGCTCTCTTCGTGACTCTAGAATCATAGAAATTTCAATAAAATTTATAATGCAAAAAATCCTCCTCTGGATTTCACCAAAGGCACAAAGCTCCTGTAGTACTTTCTTGTGATGTTTAGTGCTCTATATCACTGTGGCTATTAGTTTCATGATTGAGAACTTCTGTATTGTTTAGAGCCCATTTTCTCAGTGTGAAACAACCTGAACTCAAAATATTACTCACCTCTAACTTCAATTGTCTAGCTCTCTCTACTGTGTCTGAGCCGAAGAGCAGATCATCCATATGCAAATCCTTCAATATTGTTCGACTAGCTGTGGGAAATGTATTATTATTTCTGCTTTCTATTTCTAGCAAACAACGAACACCCAAAAACTAGAGGAACTTAAATCATAAGTAATGGTATTCAGCCTTTATGAATCGATAGAATCCTCCTTCAAAAATCGCCAAATTATTCTTTGTAAATCGCGATGCTCGTCACAAATTAGAAGTTGACGATACATTTTCGATACATCTGCCATTATGGCAAAATTATGTTTTGTGAACCGCAGCAAAATATTGAATAATTAACTTGTGCCATGAGTGTGTCGTTTAATGGAGCTTTACAAACCGAACAAGGTCTTGCCGAAGTGAAGAATGTACCCTCTGAAATATTTTGGTTCTCTACACGACCGTTTTGATTCAAATGATTTTCTAATCCTTTTTGTGAATGAGATATTGATTCTAACATATTACATTTCTCTTCTTGAAATGAAAGTAACTCCTTGATGATAGGAAATTATCCACCGCTGTCCTACTTATTTCCTTCTGCCAATACTTTTTTGTAGTTACATCCAATCCATTTTCCAAAATGTAAGTTAGCTAATAGTCCCATGAGTCCACCGATTGACATCAAGATTGCAGAGTTGGCATGTCCCACAAATTTTGTGAGTTCAGTAAATGATTTCCTATCCATTTTAAATAATAACAATGTTGTATCATTTGCATTACCTCATTTATCCAATTTACCTACTGCTGATGCAGAAAGACTGAAATACTCATTTTCAAATTCCTCCCTTTTTCATGAATTTCCTTATCTAGTTTTCATTTGTATATTCTGAAATTCTTCTCAACATTCCCCTCAATTTCTGTATACGAGAAGGCAAGTGTTTCAAGGTTTCATCTGTGAGTTTGTATATAAAATTCTAAAATCTAGTTTTATGACTTTTTATTATACTCCTCGCCTACGTATTAGATCAGTTGATTCTGCCATTTCTATGAACCCCATGAAATGTCACATGAATTCATTGGTAACGAACTGCACAAATCAACACCTATTTCTTCATTGATGAATTGAACCTATTCCGTGTATTGTAGCCTTACCGACCTCCAATATTCAATATATCTTGACCCCTCGTGGTTCCGAATCTACGTCGCTGAAATGCAGTTCCAATCTTCTTGACTCCTTCGTTCTGCATCTGAGGATGTATTCCAAAAATTCCCTGACTCCTTCTAGAAATTGTTTTATTTCTCCTTACATGAATACTTTCCCACAGATGACGACATGACAATTTGGATCAACTACTTTCTCACTTGACTTTTCATTATACCTATCTGAAAACACTATATTTACATGCTTATTTAGCGCACCGAAAGTGCTTTTTTCGAGCGCCCGCAAGGAAAATTCTACGGTGCGCTAGTGTCATTAGCTGCCTACTTACATGTCAAATAAAATAATAGGTTATTGACAGTTCTCTAGGAATCGCAAATTGTTTGTATATTTCCTCAGCAATTGGGGTAAATAACGCTTGTTTTGTGACAATATTTGTATACTTTTAGTAGAAAAATTTAAAAATGATTTCACCTGAGGATGAAATATCACGTGAAGCGGCAGAAGTGAGTGCAGAATTACTGCTCAAAAAGTCACGTGAGAGATATGAAAACCAGTATCGTCTATTTTGCAACTGGTGCCAACAAAAGAATGTTATAAATGTAAGTGATGATATTCTTCTCGTTTATTTGTCAGAAAAAAGCAAATCCATGAAAGCTTCAACCCTATGGAGTCAATTTTCAATGTTAAAAAGTTGTCTGGCAGTGGAAGAAAATGTAAATGTTAATAACTGAACAAAAACTACTGCATTTCTCAAACGAGAAAATGTTGGTTACAAACTGAAAATGTCCAAAGTATTAACTGCTGACCAAATCGACAAATTCATACTTGAAGCACCAGACGAGAAGTGGTTATTGAGTAGAGTAATTTCAATATTTGGCATATTCGATGCCTGCCGAAGAAATGACTTCTTTGTCTGACTTTGGAAGACGTGGAAGATAATGGCCGGTTTTTGATAGTTTTCCTTCAAGATGGCAGAATTCAAAAATCAAGTTTGACAATTACAAAGGAAGGATGTCCCTTCGATCCATGCACTTTTTATCGTAAATATATTAATCTAAGACCTACACACATGAATAGTTGAAGATTATTTATTGCGTATCGTAATGGTAGATGTTTCGCTGAACATGCGGGGTGTCATACAATCAGTGGTACAACAAAGCAGATTGCTGAATATCTGAACCTGCACAATCCGGAAGCTTATACTGGACACGGCTTAACACGATATTCAGCATCTATGTTGTTAGTCAAGGGCAGATGAGATTTTCTTACTTTAAAAAGACATGGAGATTGGCGTTTCTCGACTTGGGCTGAAGGCTACATCGAAGAATCGGTAAGCAGAAAGATTGAAGTTTCTCGTGAATTATTCAGCCATTCAAGAACAGTAAAAATAACTCCAACATCAGAATACAATGCAGTGGGGGAAAATCAAAAACTGAATACTTCTACTAATATAGTAGCACCTTCGACTTTATCAGCTACAGTTGTCGAAAATGAAGTAGCTGCTAAAGGATTAGCTATTTACAACAACACAAATTGTACCATAAATATTTCAATCAATAAAAATTAAAAATACACATTTTTGTTCGTTAATCTTTAAAAATGAATGTTAACAATCTGTGGTTTTTAGGTAGATATAAGGAAAAATATCGTTCATTACACGTCCATTAATACTTTTTCCGTGCTCACACGAGTTCCCGTGTTCGGCTGCGCCTTCCACGTAAACATGTCGCGCACGCACGGAAAAAGCTTCTTTTATCGGCTCCTGATGAAATATACTATTTCAATGTTTCACCAATGAATGGACTGTATTCCTTTCTCTCCGATTCACTCGAGGGCACATTTCTCATCCGTCTCGAAATGATCAATGTTTGGGCTATACCCAAGGTATTTCCAAGAAATAATAATTTACGAAAGAAACCTAATTATTTCTGGTAAGATGCTTTCAATTTCATTAGCCATGTTTTCATTAACATACATTACCAAGGAACTGCTGGTGATCGAATCTGAAATTGATGATACAGAGCTTCTACAGATCTGGAAAAAAACTATCGCATTATACGATTTCCAATGTGTTTGAATGTTGAATGTTGTTTATAGTCGACCAGCTCTAGCTAAGAAAAATTCAAGAGTGGTCCAGTTCACTGAATGATTCTCCTCGCGCATATTTGTTATATTTTGTGCTAGTCGACTATAGACACCATTCAACATTGGAACACATTGGAAATCGTACGTAGCAGTGAATTTATTCCAGATCTGTATACAACCGATCATTGAACAACTACAGTGGCACTTATTCGTAAAAACTCGAATTGTCTGTCTGTTTGTTTGTATTGGAAAAAAGTTTGGGCTTCCATCGGTGACCCACTCATCATAGTGTGATATTTGTCATGAATCAATCAAGTAATCAGAAAATTATTGTAGGTAAAGAAGATCTCGACATTCTTGGTAAGCTAAAATCACTGGTAAATGTAAATGCATGGAACATTATAGTAGTACTCAAGCCTGAAAATTCGGATCGGGGATTCCCGAGTGGAACCCCCCAATGTACAAATACGGTATTTTCGTGTCTAGCCAGTGGCGGATCTAGAGTGGCTCCAGGCGCAACCTGATCTGTAGGCACCCTACTATTTTTGGTATCTACAAAACATGAATGGAAGGTAAGGAAATGAAAAATATATAAAGATACTGCGTAAAGAGCGTAAAAATGACAACGCAAGTGTGATTTAAGGTTGGATTTATGAAAAAAAGTGCGTGATAAAAAACTGAAAGCAGTTTCGGTCATGTGTCGGGTAAATGCTGCTGAACGAGATGAAAACGGACATAACTTCAACGATCATCAACAAAAATTAGCTGTCGAAGGCGCCGGATCGTTGGTCTTCAATATCTTGCTGAGTATTTGGAGTGCATTCGCTGTGAAAAAGTTATTTTAATAAGGAAAACAGTGAAGGAAACGCGAATGAGATTGAATACCATTCTACACATTTTCTGCGACGTGGTCTGCGCTATAACCCAAGTACGCATAGGCAAAACACTCGCAATATCTGGGAATGATACTGAAGCTGTATTGGATGAGTTATTTTTCGAATTATGCAAAATAAGGTAATTAATTTGAAGAATCAGACAATCAGTCAAGTGTAGGGTACGTATAATGTCAAAACGTATCTTATAGGTGTGGTTCATTCTTCGACCGTCGATTCTCATGTTTTCAAAAAATATAGTAGGGAAATTGGTCCAGTTTTAGACGCTATTGCGAAAGATTCATGCCGGAGACCTGTTGGAAGAGAAATAAAATTAGTTATAGGGGTAATGGGGGTGTTGTTTCAGGAATTGAGTTTTCTCCTGAAAAAATCATTCAACATTGTTGTTGGAAAAAATCGTAGCTAAATCTTATGTCACTTTTCACAATATCTTACTCCACCTTGTCTGTCATCGTAGTGAAAATAGTTATCATGGCACTCGATACAGTAGGAAATTCTGTGAAATACTGCTGTGTCAGGTGACATAATAATTTTTCACTGGGTTGACAGTGTTATCAGTGTGGCGCTTTGTCTTTCCTTTTATGAATCATGGTTTTTGTTGTTATTATATCTTACTTGTATGTTTATTGAAAATCAAACTCATCGTGTAGATTAATGTTTTCGAAAATAGAAAATATGGTGATACTCGTATATATTATCAAGAATTTATAATTTAGATTTTGGTGATCATGTGCAAACTTCTGCATAATGTTTGCTGATGGAACTGTGTTTTATTTTTTCATTAGATCTGACCGAATTTTAAATACCAATCTATAATTCTTCAATCATGATTTAAAAAAAATCATCAGTTATTGACAATATGTTTTATGTTCCTTCCATTATCTGTCCGCAAGATAAAGTGGACGAGGTTTATCCTGCTACGCGGACCCTTGGCACTCTCACTAATCCAAATCTCCTTATCGGTACAGTAGACGATGATGTGAACAGAAGTGACATTCGATGCAGCAATAGAAAATATCGCGAACATTATCGTTTCATATGATATGGGCAGGAGCAAGAGGAGCAATGGAAGGAGTTATTATAGTGTGAATGGCTATGGTACGATTGTTGGTTTTCTGAGTGGAAAAGTGCTTGACTTTGCAGCTCAAATTCGAAAATGTGAACTTTGCACATACAACCATAGCAATAACAATCGCGATTGCAGGCAGAATATTCCTACAAGGTGATGGAGACTGTCGTAGGTGCTGCTTTAGTCAACAAAAGTACATTCTCAATGGAGCCAGGCTGAACGTTAGAGTTCTGATAGGTGACTAAGATAGTTTGATGATTTCATCAGGAAAATCTCTAAAAAATCTATAAGTTGGCAAAGAATAATTCTGCGAGTACTTTGTATAATTTGTGGAAAAACTACCAAGAGATGAGGGACAGGAAAGTTATTTCTTACTTGTAAAAATGTTTTTTAGGCACTCGTGCAGAATAAAGGACATGGTGTTGGGCTAGATTAACAATATTCACAATATTCCTGGACTCGTCTTTGGCACACATAAAATTGAACTGAAAAATCAGCAACTATACGATGAGTTTTCGGAGACATTTGCAAAATATGCTGATAATACTGTTGTTTCATCGAATCGAGCAAATGAAAGCATGAACAACATCATGGCTCACACAGCACCCAAGAATTGCTACTAAGCTGTCAGTAAATCTGCAGACTACAGGTTAGCAGGCACAGTATGCGCTAAAAACGAAGAAAAAAACATATTTTGTACGTAAACTCGAAATTAACTGAAAATATATTTAATTTTCCACTGAGCTATTAGATACCAAAAGAAAAAAAAGCGATTAAGTCAAAATTGCCACCGACTAAAGCTTGCAGTAATTTACTGACGCAAAAAAAAGGAGCCTCCAGGAAGTTGATGGAGTAATCTGAAGGGATTTAGTACGAAGCCAACTGTGGCATCAACTCTGCTGTAGAAAACACAGATATTGTTGATTTCCGACTTCTTACAGATATAATGCCAAACATTTGGTTATCGGTAGATAGCTGCAATATCATCATTTTCGATTTGGAATCTGCTGGGTTTTCGAAACTCAGAAATTTTACAAATTGCAGCAACAATTGAAAATTCCACATCCAGCATTCATAACTAGCCTTCTGAGCCAATGGATACTGATACTCCCAGGGTAACGTAATTGAAATAGGTTGGGGAAGAACTGTATATCCATGGCAAAGAAGTACCGACGATTGCACCTCGTGAAGCTCTGATTCCTTTTCAAGAATTTCTTCAATTTCTATTCGAACCATGCGTTTTTGTTACTCATAATGCATCATTTGACCTCTTTCATTTAATGCGGATAGCTTGGCTGTAATGAAAAAAGTTTTTCCTCGAGGAAAAGTAGAAAAACAAAGTTTCAATTTGCAAGCTCCATCCCGCGACTCATTTAATTTTGAATCGTCCGATCAAATCCATGATGCTCCAGTCTATGTCAAAACCCTTGAGAAGCTGTGCAATACTTTTGCACTTTTTTTTTGTAGTTGGTAAGCCATATTACAATTGTTCCGTTACCAAGCCTGAAATAGTTGAAAGGTGTTATTTTACTTAGATTATTAAATATTCTGAAAATACGTTAAAACTAAAACGTATGCCATAAACGGGGAAGTATGTACTAATAGGCAATCGGATCATCATCATTTCAGTAGATAGACTACAAGGGTTCTGGCGCAACCCCTATTTTGGGGTGGGTTTTGGCGAGTGAGTGAGGGGGTGGTTTTCGGGAGGGGGTAGGGATGATGATGGCGGTCATGGGCGGTTTGTTGTGGGAGGGGTTTGTGAAAAAGATGGCGGTGAGAGGGGTGGGGATGGTTTGTGGGGTCGGGGTGGGGGATGAGTGGCCTGTGATTGGTCGGAATGGTGGCAGCCATGTTGTGTATGGGAGTGTGTGATTGAGAGTGGGAGGTGGGGAGAGCTGTGATAGGTCGTGGGCGTGGTGATAGCCGTCGGCCGTTATCCAATAGCCGAGCAGCATATTGAAATGGGGGTGTCAACCAATATCCGTCAACGGCATTGGTCGGACGGAAGTGTCACGTGATCAGTGAATGGCGGCGGCCATTTTGGGAAGTGGGAGGAGTCAGCGATGATGCGGCTATGACTCAACCGACAAGTCTGCAGGAATATTATCTACGTCAACACTTCTTATCAGTTGTTTATTTAAGCGACCGGATATCGGCGGCATCCTTTGTTTACATTGAGATAAGATATCGGCGGTGGCATCCTTTGTGAAAGAGTTTGTTTACATTAACAAGATAAGAGAGTATGCAGCTGCACGCTCGAACCGTGGGTAACTTCATTCAAAAGTCATATGATTACTATTCGTATTTGTATCTAAGCGGACTAAGGCACTGTCGGCGACATGGAAGCAGGACGGATAACTTTTAAAATGTCACCATATATACAGGGTGGATCGAAAGAGTGTTTAGAGGAGGAGAAGAACGAAACAAGTATATATTGGAGTTTTTTGTTGAAATGACGTCAGTTGAGGTTATGTTGTCGATGACAGAGGAGTATACACGGAAATTGGAACAGTTTCATCGAAAAGTCAGAGCTCTGAACGAAGAGTTACAGTTTTATGAAGAGAAACGAAACATCACAAGAAAATTGAAAAAGTTGAATCTCTGCACGACACAACCATCAACATCGAAATATGATTCAAATGATACTAGTGACTTTGATTCTGAACACCATCTTATACGTAGACATACCGTATGATGATGATGTACGTGGAGTAGCGGTTTCTTTCAAAGATGGCAATCAGTCTTGGATTCCAATGAATCGAACAGCAGGACTTCGAAGGTTATTCTTCACCACAGACCTGCCACCCCACCTCGAGGATGATAACAACAACACCATAATCGAGAAATATCAGCTCAAGTTTGAAATGAATGATTCTACAAGTACAGTGATGCCATGGAGAAGGCTTCCAACGGTAGCAGTAGCGATGACGTCACCAACACCGCCACCACCACCAATACTACCACCCTTGGAACATGAAATATATAAGATTTTTGTACTCTCATGTGTTGTTATAACCATAATGTTTTTGCTTTGGCGAAATTCTATTCAAAACTGTAAAAGAAGCTTGGAATCGTCATGTAATATCAAAATAAATGAATAGAGAGTCTAACCTGATTTTATTTCACAAACGGTGT
>JAFIRS010005794.1:0-49267 GCA_018342105.1 Gonioctena quinquepunctata | reverse complement strand
GTACCAATCCATATTTCCGCTGAAAAATTTCCAGT
Organism: Gonioctena quinquepunctata; assembly: GCA_018342105.1. NCBI lineage: Eukaryota > Metazoa > Arthropoda > Insecta > Coleoptera > Chrysomelidae > Gonioctena > Gonioctena quinquepunctata. The sequence continues at coordinate 49,232 of JAFIRS010005794.1, read as the reverse complement.
TCTGAAAAATCCGAATTTGTCTCACTTTCCATGGGAACGCCCCCGTATCTTCCATAATTATTGCAGCAGAATTCTGTAATTTCAGAGATCGTTAGATATACCGAGTTTGAGTCTGAATCTCTCCTGAGGTCAATCTGTGTGACATACACTGCGCGCCTGGGAAGGGTTTATAACTGTGGAACGTGATAATTATAACTGATAATGCAGTATTATTGAGAAATATTTCTACATTGTTTGCCGTTGTTTCTTTAATGAATATTGATGAACAGAAAGAGGAAGGATCTATATGTGAGATATGCTTCAATAACATAGTCTGACTTGTTTTAACATTTCGAACCCTTTTTCGATTTTGTGATGCTCTCGGAAATAAAATTCGATACTTCCTTCAGAAAATCCATATTTTTGTACTCCCTTCTGGAAGCTCAGCAAATTTGATTCCAGATATTATTAGAACTCGTCCCCTGTATATCTACTTATCGTGGAAGTTTCAGGGCTCTACTCCACTAATTACGATTTTCCAAGTGGGAAAATTCGAATCAATAAAATCCCACTTATCCCGGCTACCAATATTATTTTTGGCGAAAATCAGCATTTAACAGGAAATATTCAGCATCATCTCCGGTATATATAACGATCGTGGAAGTAACAACTCCAATAATTACGGAAGATACGGGAGCTTTTCAATGGGGAATGAAACAAATTCGGATTTTTCAAAACTGACAATTTTTCAGCAAAAATATGGAATGGTACCAAAGTTGATGTCCTGATCAGCAATTCGTAAGAATTTTGAGCATATTTGCAAAATCGGTATATCCATGTCACCTGGCGCGCAGTGTATGTCACTCGGGTCAACCCCATGTGAATATTAATTATACATCCCACGGTAACGAGACGGCGTCAGTCATCAGTCGTCATCACCATGAGTCAAGACAGTGGTTATTGTTCGAGCGATATGTCAACCATAACGTACGCCAACCCCGTTTCACCGCTGTCACCGCTATCACCTGAAAATTATATTCAGCAGCTAGATGACATGTTCGAGGGTTTCGAAATGGCAGCAAAATTGGAGGACCACTTTCTATTGGAAGCCCCCTTTCCCATGACTGGATGTGCTGAGAATTGGATTGCCACCTGCGAGAACTTTTGGCGTAGCCATATTTCTAAGTCCGTTGTACCAGTTCAAGAAAATATCGTTCAGCACCGACGAATGGGGCCTGTTCACCGAACGATTGGCAACCTTTTTGGATGACTTCTTTCGGAGCCCCCTTCTCCGATATCCTCCCGATCAAACGATGATGTGGAATACTTGTGTGGAGACTTTTGCAAAGTTACGCAATCAGTTTGGGAAGATTGCAAATATGTTCAAGTTGAAAAACATGGAGTGAACTTCCTTCTCAACCAGGACGAAGTCGAACAGCTGATACGAGTCCACCGAAGCTTGGTGTCCGATCGAATGACCATGTTGGAGAATATAAACTTTTGTGTTAATCATAAAAATATAATTGAGGTTATAAATACATTTTTCTTCAAAAGTATGTTTCGGGAGATTGGAACTTTTCCAAAAACTATGTGAACTTTCATCAGAAGATATGATGGCTAATGCATTGAAAGAATTCCTTTTCTATTATCGCATGAAAGTTGTGAATGATTTATGTCTTCAATAATGCAACGTGCAACGTGCAGGTGCAACGTTTCAACCGTTGGTGAGTTCAACCTTGTCCTCGTGAAAACTAATCGAAATATACGTTCCTGAATCAAATTAATTCGTGTGAATAGTGAAAGTACCTTGATAAGGAAAACATCTTCTGGAATACAATATCCGTAAGTCAGATAATACATATACAATTGTTGTACGATATTTCACATTGTTGATCAATCACAAACTGTCACTGATAAGAAATTCGGTTGAAGTACTATTCCACCAATGGACACCAAATAGTTGTAATCCGAATAATAAAAATAATGGATAGTGATACTGTCAAACTAATATTGGACGAGATTAGAAACAGTAAAATAGAACTGAAAAATATAATCGAAGCTAGTGAAGCAAATATTTTATTGAAAGTTGAGGATTTGAAGCTTAAAATATACAAACTTGAAAAGGAGAATCATTACTTGAAAAAAAAAGTTGAAGATCAAGAGAGGAACGAAAAACAAAATAATATAATTGTCTTTGGATGGGATGTCCCCAATGAGAATATATCTTCACAATTCATCTGTACTGAACGTAGTTGTTAACGAATCAGATTTAAATAATTTTTATTGCCTTGGAAAAACAACAAATCGACCAGTTAAGGTAGAGTTCGTATCATATTTGAAAAAAAAGGAAATCTTGAGAAACTGTAAGAAACTGAAAGAAAGCAGTATAACAATATCTCACGACCTGACGGTACAACAACGCGGAGAATATCAAATCTCACGGAAATTTCTACTTAGGGAGAGACAGCAAAACAAGAACTGCTATATTAAGGATAATAAACTCGTTGTAGAGAATACGGAATTTTCCATAGAAGATTTGAATGAATTAGGCAAACAGGTAGAGGAAAAAGCAAATAGTACCCCATCGACCCCAACCCAGTCACAAATTCCTAAATCCGAACATCATATAAGTAGAAATCGAGAGATTTCACATACATCATATCCGAAAAACATAGAGCAGAATCAACCAACAAGATAAGTTGAAAACCCTCCCAAATCTATTGAAGCCATAAAAAAGCCACTCAAGACCATCAACCCAGCCCTAGAGAAAGTTACCAGATCCCGAACAAATTCCCAAAAATAGAAATCCCCCCAGCTTTTCAATCTATCATTCATAATATAACCATTGTTTGTCCATTATTACTACTCTATTATTCTTACAATTATTGATTTATTATATAACTTTTATGGTATTTATGGATAACTTTATTGAGGATTATAAAAACGAACCAGTCTATACTAAAATTGTAGATTCTCCAGCTAGCTTAAAAAAAAGTGATATTACAAATTTAAGCATACTACATCTCAACATTAGAAGTCTTAACAAAAATTTCGATGAATTCTGCCTTTTTCTTTGTCAATTTGAATTTCTCTTTGATATATTGATACTTACAGAAACTTTTCAAATTACTGAGTTAGAAATATTCGGGTTGGATGGCTATGATGTCATATATAGCGAAGGGAACTACAATAAAAATGATGGTATAATAATGTATATCAAAAACAGTTTAGAGTTCACACAAAGTACAATAAATATAGGTGAAATTGAAGCAATAGAACTATACTTAAAATTCTCTAAAAACTATATCCTATCACTGCTATATATAGGCTCCCTAGTACCTGCCCAAAATATTTCAACAAAATACTTGAAGAATACCTAAAAAAATTCAGTCAACATAAATTCCATATCCTCACTGGTGATATGAATATTGATTTGATGAATGACTCCGAAGTTACAGAAGAATATAAGAACATTCTAAATGCATCTGGATACATCTCCTATATAAACAATTACACAAGACCACAAAGTAAAACATGTTTAGATCATTTCTTTATTAAACACGATTATCACACAAACGAAAACATAGACTCTTATATCATAGACTACGACAAAACGGATCATTCACCCATAGTTATCATGCTAAAGAAAATCGAAGCCAATAGAAAATATGAACAAAATACTCAATCATACAAATACTATACAGACTACGTAAGCATGCGCACTGATTTACAAAAGGAAACTTGGCATACGATCTACATTGAAGAAAACTTGGATGAAATGACTGAAACCTTCACTAATATATTGAAATATTATACAGACAAAAATACAAAAATGTTAGAATACATAAAAAATCTTGTATACCCAAAAAACCTTGGATAACGAAAGGCCTACTTGCATCTATAAGGAAAAAAGAGATATACAAAATTATAAAATAAGCTGAATAAACTTATTGATAAATCTCGCAGAGACTACCTTGAAGAGAATCAATTGAACAGATCTAAAGATAGCTCCTCAAATCTTTGGAAATGTGTAAACAACATCTGTAACAAAAACAAACTCAAAACAAAAATAGAAAAAATTATTGTAGATCAGGAAGAAATAACAGATAAAGTAAAAATTTGTAATAGTTTTAATGAGTATTATAGTGATTTGGGTAAAAATTATGCAGAGTTGATGGAGGATCCAGAAAATTTCACACAGGACATCGAACCGATAGAGGAAAGTATGTATATATTTCCAACTGATCCCACTGAGGTAAAAAATGTCATAGCAGAGTTGAAAAATAAAAAATCTCCAGGCTATGATGGTATTCGAGCGGAAGTATTAAAAGAAATTTCTCATGAAATTGCACCACCCCTCTCATTCATGATTAACAAGTTTTTTGAAAACGGATATTTTCCAAGGACATTGAAAAAGGGCATCATAAAACCACTTTACAAAAAAGGGTCTAAATCTGAAACTATCAGTTATAGACCCATAACCTTGATTTCAAACATAGCCAAAATTGTAGAAAAAATTATAAAACGCCGCATAACAAATTTTTCACAAAAAAACGCAGTATTACCAGACAAACAATTTGATTTTAGGGAAGGAAGATCTACTAACGATGCTATACAAATTTTTGTTGCGCAAATATACGAAGTACTTGATAAAAAAATACCTACACTCTGCGTATTTATTGATCTTTCGAAAGCATTCGATACTGTGTGTCATGAACGACTATTAGGAAAACTCGAAGCATATGGAATCAGGGGTAATGCATATAAACTCATGAAAAATTACCTCACTGAAAGACAACAACAGGTGAACATAGATGGTGTTAACAGCGAACCTCGCATTGTTACCTACGGTGTACCACAAGGAACTGTGTTAGGTCCCCTACTATTTACAATATACCTGAATAGTTTATTGGCAATGAAAACTGAAGGGGAAATGATCAGTTTCGCAGATGACACTGCCATAATATACAGAGCAGAAAAATGGGATGAAGTAAAAAAAAATACAGAAAGAAACATGAAAATGATAAGAAAGTGGTTTCAATTGAACAAACTTACCTTGAATACGGAAAAAACTAAGTATTTACCTTTTGTCTCATATGCGAATCATTTACTAAATCTAGGAAACATAAAAATCGATGACGATACTGAAATCTCTGAAGCTGAGTCTATAAAATACCTAGGAATTGAAGTTGACAGACATTTTAGGTGGGACCTCCAAATAAAAAATAATGTGAGAAAAATCAGAAGACTTTTATCAAGGTTCAAATTCTTGGACATACCCCAACTCAAAATAATATATTACTCCTTAGTGCAGTCTCTTCTTTCCTACGGAATTATGGGCTGGGGAGGAGTGTATGACGTACATCTTGAAAATCTGAATGTTATACAAAAGTGGATTTAAAAAATTATTTTAGCAAAACCTCGAGAATATCCCACCGATGATCTATTCATCGACGCCCAAATATTTGACATTAAACAGCTATACAGCTTGAATATTCTAAACAGTACTTTAAAAAAAAAATACCCCTTACTATACCATCTCATTCCTATAAGACGAGGCAAAGAGAACTGAAATATTGCTCTATACGATGTGAGAAAACCATTGGGCAGCGTAGTTGTGCTTACTTGAGCACCAAACTCTATAATGAGTTACCAACCACCATTAGGGATAGTAAAACCTCCAATGAATTCAAAACTAAAACAAAGAAATGGATACTAGAAAAAAAGCGTCAGTTCTTTCACAAAATAATAAATAACTATTAATATCATAACTCTCCTCATAAGAATCCAATATCCATAATCCATAATATATCCAAATTTATTGTTAACAACATTAGAATTATATATTCTACTGTCATGATTTTATCATATTCATCGATTGTCTGTATCTTCATTAATTCTATAGCACTAGTATTGTACTCATTTTATTTAATTTTATTATTGTAAATAGATTTTCAGTAAGCTTTTGGTAATTGTAATGAATTATCTATTTTAGTGTTACATTCCTACCATGTTGATCAATTTTATTGCATTTTAAACTGATCTCATTGTACCTTGTTCATATCTTCTATGTTAATTTTATAATTCGTAAATTATTATTTTTATTAGTGTATTGCATAACCTAGATTTATGATCTCCCCCATACCACGTACAAGCTGAATATTTCAGTTTCTGTGGTCTCCCCGTTTATTCACAAAACCCTCTAAAAATATTGTAACATATTTCATATTTCGAGTGAATAAACATTATTATTATAAAAAAAAAAAAAATAATGTATGTGTGTATTTCAGTGTTTCCGTTCATCTCTCCTTTCCCCCTTTTTATCTTCCAGGTGGGGTTGAGTTCCCAATTGAAAAAATTAAATAAAGTTGAGAAAAAAATTAAAATACTTGAGAAAAAAAATTGAAAAAATAATTGGAAAAATAATCAAAGTGTCAACAGTCGTTTTTCATTCAATAATCAAAGTGGCTGTGACGTCACAACTTGGTCTGTCACATTTCCATAGATGGCAGCACTGTCACATGGAATTCAAGAACTGTCATAGGTGTCAGAACTGTCAAATATCATCCTAGATGGCAGCACTGGCACAAAACGTTACATGTCGCAGACTGCGACGTTACATGTTAGCTGTCAATAGTCTGTGATAGTTGGGTGTTTGAACAGAGCTGTTCCGTTATTCGAAGTTCAACTCTTGTTCGATATGGATGTGTATGGAGACAGATTAGCGACATTTCCAAATTGGCATCACCCATATCCCAAAGAAGACATTGTTGTGTGTCTGAAATGTCGAGTTGAAGGATTCAGATGGCAGTTGGAAGATGATGATCAACTTGACCACTTCAGTTGGAGTCCACATTGTGGGTTTTTCACAGAAGAAGAAGCTGCCACTCTGAGGAAACGTATGCAGCTCGTAGATGGTCTTTCACCCAGAGACGAGGTAACGAACACACCTACCAACATTAGCAGCAGCGTCCACGAAGATACACCACCATCCTCCTCATCAATGTCATGCAAAGTATGTTTGGAAAAGTATACCTACTGATCATGGAAATGACGGAAGATACATGAGAAGTGATACACACTGTACATTGCATATATATAGCCAAACCGTTTAATATTTCACTACTCACTTTTTTCATGTATGACCACCAATAACGTTTACAGAGTAGTCCGATTTCAAAAAAAAAATATTGGGGTATACCTCATTTAAATAAAAAATCCAACCCTTAGGGTAGAAAATAGGGATTGATTGTTCCCCACTGATTTTTCCTGTGAACATTCTATCACGTATACATTTGTACTGGGTAATCCGATTCAGATAATTTTTTTTTTAAATATTGTATACCTCAAAGTTGGTTCCATTCAAATTTAAAAAAAACATCCCTAAGTATAAAAAAATAGGATAGGATTCTTCAGCTTTAAATCGATTCTGTTGAAACTTGGCACGTATATGTAGTTCTGATGAAAATACTATTGAACTTAGGAGGCTAGGGATTTAAATAAAATACATAATTCGTTTGAACCGTCTATTTCAAACGTATATGAACGATTCGTACAAAAGCTGAGTATCGACTGACTATTGTGTATCGTGTATATCATTCCTGAAAGCATCTCTTGTTTATAAGGGCCAGAAGTGTTTATTACACTTCATAAATCAAACTCCTCTTGAGAATGCCGCACAGAGTATTTTTCGATGAATCATAACTATTTGATTTGTGTTTTTGTCTCGGTTTATCTAACGATAAACTCAACACTCCCACTCAAAAACAAAACCATAAGAAATATTAATAGAAAATTCAATTCAATCCCAGATTTGTTCTTGTGAGTTAGAATTTTGGTTTTGGTAGTTACTTTGTGAGGGCATCAGTCAATTGTTTAGTATTACTTTATTTTGTAATATTTGTTCATGTACCATGATGATTTATATCGATATGTTTGGTTCTTTTGTGGTTTGTGGGAATCTTTGCTACAAAAGCAGTCATTATTATCTTTGAATATTTCATATATTCTGCTTCCTTTGAGGACACACTGAGGATTGTCTTTTCGAGTTTCAAGAAATCATACAGTTTTCGAAGGCTTTGGATAGGTACCCTCTTGTACTTTTTCTATCCACCTCATTATCACCCCAGTCAGAATACACAATCTCCAATAATATTTACATAATTATTGTTCCGTGTATAAGGTAATTTAACGCCTATAGAACCTTTAAGATATCTCAAATTTTTTTTTAGGCATTTTCAAAGTTCTTTACTAGTTTTACTTTGGTACCTGCTTAAAATGGTTATTGCTATACATAGATCTGGGCGTGTGCATGAAAGGAAAATTCAGAATTTTGTCGTTATCTAATTCGTGATAATTTAATTTGTTTTCAAGAGGCGTTTTTACAGGTTACATTCGGACATATTATATTTGTTCAGAACTGTGTTTGAACAGTAGCTTTGATACAGGGTTACCGTATTTTCTGATCTTTAAATGCGTATACCTAGACACGGTTTAACATCCTGTAAGTCTTTCTTTCATTTTCAATCGATTCTTTAAATATGATCTTTGAATCCTGACATTGACTCTTAGTCTCCTCTACAAATTAAAATATCATCAACATAAAGGATAACGTAAATATTCTTGTTTATTTTACCTCTGTCTCGTATATATAAACATGGATCAGTTGAAGAACTTTTAAAGTTAAGCTCTTCAATCGTTTTGTCAAAACGCTCATACCAGCATCTTGATTGTTTCAAATCACAAATTGATTTATGCAGTGTGCATTTTATTTTATTTTTTGTCTGCGTTTATTCTCTCTGGAATTTTCCTGTGAATTTCCTCTTGCAAAAAGCCATTCGGAAATGCAGTTTTTACGTTCATGTGATTGATGGGCACATGAATCTAAGGCTAAAATAAATTTTTAAGGTAGGAATATGTGCAACAGGTGCAAATGTTTCATTATAACCACTTAAATATTTGTGACTGCAACCTTTTGCTACTAGCCTTGCCTTGTACTTTGTGGGATTTCCATGTTTTTATAGTAAATACTCACTTGGAATTGACGATATTTTTGTCAGTGTCTTCATTTACTAACGCCCAATTATTATTAAGAAGACATTTTTGGATTGCTTCCACTGATCTCAATCGTCCGTTGTTTTAATTTCTTTGTAGGTCTTTGATATTGCACTCACGAGAGTATGTGCACAAAGTAAACTACTAAAAATATAATATTCAAATCTTGATCAGTATAATGATGATTTTTGTTTCTCTCACTTCTTAAATTGGAAGGATTTAATTCTTGTGATGTGTGTGTGTGTGTGTATTCGTTGGAATCAACTGATAACTTTTTTTTGTTTCAGTCAGTTTTCTTAGTTTCAGGCTCCGAAGTTGCTTCGGTGTCACTTTTTTTTTTTTAACCTTTTTTTTTTTTCTTTAATGTGTGTGTATACGTTGGAATATTGTTGTATTCAGAATTAACTAATTTATTTCCGAGTTTGAGTCGGTTTTCTTAGTTTTAGGCACCGAAGTTGCTTCGGTATCACTTTGTAGAGATATAGTGATTTTTTACTAATTATTCCAAATTTGAGTCGGTTTTCTTAGTTTTAGGCTCCGAAGTTGTATCGGAATCACTTTTTACAGATCTAGTGATTTTTCAAATTCGCCTCGTTGATAATTACGTCACGAGCTACGAGAAAACTTACCATTTCCACATACCACACTTTATCCATTGGGAGCATATCCCACTAAGATTCCTTTAAATGACTTTTCGACAATTTTTTTTTCTCAGTTTATAGGTTTTTTTTTAATCTGGACTTTTTTTGTGCCACAGTTTATATGGTGTTTTATTGAGGTGCAGAGCACTGTTGATTACATATTATTTAGGTATGTAGCTGTTAAGACAGCTTCGCCCAAGCAGATTTTTGCAAACCTCGAGGTAAAAATAATGGCACGCCCTCTTTCTGTAATTGTGCTATCTATCTGCTCTGGGACACCATTTTTTTGAGATGTATGTCATCTTGATGGAAAGGAATGCCCTTCTGAATACAATATTCTTTGGAATCATTCGACAAATATTCACCTCCCTTGTCACAGTTATTATATACTATTTTATTATTAAAGTGTGATTCACTTTTTGCAACGAAATCTTTACACCTTTAGAATTTCTGATTTAAATTCTAATGAATATGTTACTGTATGATGTACTGAATCGTTGATAAAGGTTACTGAATAGTTTTCGATATCAATTGGGGGAGGTGATATTGGACCACAAGCATAACTATGAATCATGAATAAAGGTCGTTCCACATGTGTGTTGATTCAGATTTTGAGAATAGCAATCCAGTTCGTATCCAAATATACATATATACACATATATAGAAGTTTCACAGTATACATTATTTTCTGGATTTATGTATATAGTTAAGACATTCCAGTTTTTCATTTTTAAAATGATTGGTTGGTAGTTAGCAGCGTTCACCATATCATTGATATTCCCATGGTTTTCAGGCATTTAAAAATATATGCCTATCAACCCATTTATGGCCTTACCTGTTGCAATGATGACATTGTTCTTTTCAATTCTCACGCCATTTTTTATCGAATATCACCACCATGCCCTCTTCTTGCAAACGTGGAACTGAAATCAGGTTGTCTGATACTTCTTTCGATCCTCTATTGTTGCGGTAACGGTAGTGCCATTTTAGCCACATCGATTTCTTTGGGAGTAGGTAGATCGTAGATTTTTGTAAACAAATCCTGATATGATCAGTTGCTCCAGAGTCAAGCAGGAATGATGTATCTTCATTACACTTTTGTATTTGAACGATTATGACTCATCATAAAACTAAAACTTTGCCTGGATCCAGTGTTGATTTGGTACGAACCGTGTGGATTGTGCGTTATTTTCCAATGGTTTGTTCTGCTACAATGCCCACATGTGGGTTGATTAATATGGAGAATATTGTTTGCCCCCTTTTGATTTGTGTTGTTATTTGCTTTTATTTTGAAAGAATTGTTTTCTGGATTTTTTTTGTATGGAGTTGATTTAGAGTTTCCTTCGTTGCTGTGAGAACTACTGAATGTATTTGGTGCCTTTAGACTTGTTGTTGTGTCTTCCTTGAGTTTAATCTCATAAGCAAGAAGTCTAGTTTTCACAAAGGATATATTTTGCTTAACATTTCTAATGTTGTGATTACTCCGTCATAACATGGAGTCAGAGTAACTAGCATATGAGATATTTTATCCATTTCATCCAGTTTGGCTCCAGCGAGTAATTCTGATATGATATCATCAAAACCTGTGAATGTTGCAATGAACTCATGCCTCCTCTAAACTTGAGATAAAGAAGCCATTTGCACAATGCCAACTGAGTTGCTGAACTTCTTCTTTCATAAATGGCGTTCAGACTATTCAATATACGCCTCTAGCGGTTGACTGATTTTTACAAATCCCAAACCTGAATCCCTCAGGTATTCTATGATAACACCTTCCGCACTCAAGTCATGTTTCTTTCAACTAGGTTCACCAGGAATTTCTTCCTCAACTAGCTATAAAATTGTCAATTCCGCGAGTAACACAGAATTTTCATACACCATATCTTTACCGTTGAACCGGTGAATATTTCTTTTATTAGTTGTTTTTGTTGAATTGCGGTCACTGCGTACTTCAATCACTATACTTCCAGTAATTATTCAAGTTACGCGAAATCTGGACCCATAACCTATTGAACTTAGTAGGTTAGGGATTTAAATAAAATACATAATTCGTTTGAACCGTCTATTTCAAACGTATATAAACGATTCGTACAGAAGCTGAGTATAGACTGACTATGTGTATTCCATTCCTGAAAGCATCTCTTGTTTATAAGGGCCAGAAGTGTTTATTACACTTCATAAATCAGATCATCTTGAGAATACCGCACAGAGTATTTTTCGATAAATCATAACTATTTGATTTGCATTTTTGTCTTAATTTATCTAACGGTAAACTCAACAAATACAACATAATGAAGACCTAGAGTTAATTGGGTAGATTCTTGCCACAAAAAATAAAATTAAAAACTTTTTAACAAAAAACTGATCCAACGAAAAAAGAAATGAAGAGCGAAAAATAATATATACCTTTTCATTCTTGATAACTAAGCTCCTGAACTAATGTAGTTAACTAATTTTGAGACGGCGCCAAACGAACAATCGACGGAGATCAATTAATCACTTCAAAGAAATAATCAAAACGCTGTAGCGCTTCCCGCTGTCATCATTTTACGCTTTACCTAATTCAATTACTAGTTTGTTTGGCGCCGACTCGAAATCAGTTTTTTACATTAGTTCAGGAGCTTAGTTATTAAGACTAGAGAAGTTTATATCATTTTTCGTCGGTTTGACTTTTTGTTGAAAAGTTTTATTATTTGATTTCATCTTCCTTATGTTCCTTATTTCGTGATGGAAAAACATATGTCCTACCCTCCAAAAAAAAAACGAAATGTTTAAAAACATTGGAATCATTTTCAGAATTTTTACAGTTCTATAACAATATACATTCATTGAAAATTATTCACACTCACCATGTTCTCGTGATCCGCTATCAACACAATTCCGACTACAAATGTGATTAAAAAAACTGAAATGACTTGTAAAACCCGAATTTCCACTATATGAAACTCTTCTAATGCTGTAACCGAAAGATATATGTTGATGATGAATACGACAACTATTATTACGAGGAAGACCGTAAGAGCTGGGTTGGTAACATTCCTGTAATTTTTGAAACTTATGTATAATTTCGAAATAACTCGTCTCCGCCTAATGAGTATAATTTCCATTGAAGTATTGTTGTAGTTCGTTTCAGAATGTTTCTCCAGTTCGATACATAAATTTCTGTAGACTGCTTTTATCATCGTAACAAGAATTGCGACATGCTGAGCACTCATGAAGACAATTGTGAGTTGAATCAAAGAACTGACATACACCATGGAATAGGATATGGGTTCAATGTCGTTGAGAATTAGGAAAAAAAGGATACATGTCGCAAACAAATAGATTGAATATAAGAAATATTTTCCAAACTGGCTTGCAACAAAAAACTTTTTACGAAAATTGGGGGACATGATTTCAGATGTTTCGAATAAACATAATTCATCCATCACTCTGCATGCGTTATTCAATGATTTGAAGAACTGTCGCTGTCTCAGAAACACTGCGAAGTAGAGAACAGCGCCATTGAATGTGAAGATTTCATTCGAGAAGAGAATCAGACAACGTACGGTATCGTGGGTACAAACACCCATCAGTATATATAAATTCCAGCTCAGTCCAAAACACAAAAATGCTGCAATTACGAACTGTATCCAGTAAAAATCACTCCATTTCTCCAATCGAGAGATCTCAGAAACATTCCCTGTCAAATGTTTACAGAATCCTTGGTGTGGGATGAAAAATGCGTTATACTCCATTCCGGTTCTAGATAAGCAAATCACACAATTCTCCACGTCATCGATTTTAAAATATTTTTCCACCACAGAGAAGTTCATCTTTTATAACACTAGTCGAATGAATGTTTCAATACATGAGGGTGTCAGCATTATATTTTTTTTATTGGTTTCATCAAACTATCATCAAACAAAGTGCTCTGGCTTCAGCGATAAGAATTGCTGATTATACTAATGATCGCAAGTCACTCCATCATTATCTCGAATACTACACCTCCATTCGAATTGGAAAAGGGTGGACAAAACTCGATGACGTGTCCAATCGAAAGAATATATTTCACAAACTGCTGGCAAACGGATGACGTTCTGAGTCGAATTTTTTTTTCACAAAGAGAAATACAAACGGGACTGACCCAAGAACAGTATTTACAGGTAGATTTCTCAATGTTCAGAATCTATACAGTGCGGCTTTTTATAGTCCCTCCCCCCGTGTTAACTATTGACCGGTTCGACGTAGAACAATGAAAAGGCATTGTATGATATCACCGATACTACTTCTTGAAATGAAAGACATTGTGATTGCCCGATAGATGGCACATCAACTTCAAAATTTTAAATGGCATGGGGGGTCATGTGGCACATCGTTGAAAAGACAATTCAATTCTCTTCCCAAACATCAACTTTTTTTCATTTCGTTGATATGTATCTTTGTGGCTTTTTATGGTCCCCCCTTATAACTTTCAAACGGTTCGACGTAGAACAATGAAAAAACAAAGCGATTGTATGATATAGTTATTCTAATCCCAATTGGAACGGCAATAAAAATAAGAGCATTACGAGGAGTGTTCATATGCACTGCCCGGCAAATGGGAAAATTATATACTACCAGTGTTTCTACTTTCAAAGGTTCCTGGTACAATCATAAAAAAGTTCTGGCGCGTGTCGCTAGTTGCCCAGATTACTAGTAAAGGCGCTATCAAATATTTTTGATAATAAAAGCTCGGTAGCTGGATTGGACACATCTTATCTGAAGCAGCATGATATCCCCAGTTCACAATATTCCTCAGTCAGTGCCGTGGCGTGAGGTTAGGAATTATCCATTGAAAATAATTTTATCAATATGGCTTTCTGGAGACCTTTCGGAACAAATAATAAAATCCAGTTGAGATAACATGTGTCTACTTTTACATGGGGTGATCAATTGCTATTATTGTGAGGATAAGTAACTGAAGAAATACCACTGGAAAATAATATACAGACGCCTATGTCAAGGCGGCAAGTGCAAAGAGAATTCCTTCCCGAAACTTTATATGTCGTTCCAATTAGACTAGGAGGAATCGGCGCATGAGTACCGAAAACTATTCCACCTCAATTTTTTCATGCGATCCTCTTCAAATTTCCCTACTGATGATACAAATGCATGTTGCCATGGGGCAACCCCGTGCCATATTGTTTAAACCGAAATTGTTTAAACACTTGCAAGGATTTGTTATTTTTCAACCGGACAAGTTTTTTTTATATTCTTTATTAAAATACAAATAAAAAAGGTCCCATGACTTTTCACGATAAAGTTAATATTTTAGAGATATGAATTTTAAAGGTCCAAAAATCTCATATTTGGGTACTTTTGACCCATGAAAATATATAAAAAAAAATCGAAATAATTTTTTAATTCTTTATACAATAGTTAATAACATTCTTAATAGAATTTGAAAATTTCATTGATTATACCTGTTTTTAATTATCAATTTCGGCGCTCACAAGTATGCATCGCTTACCTTTAAGTATCCGTCTCTCTCTGACTCATGCGCTGCATCGGCCTCTCTGTTTCTGAATCATTATTTATCATTTATCTTAAAAACTATTAACTTTTTTAAGATTATTAAAGAGAGCAATGTTATTAACAACTAAATTGTCTACAATTTGTTTTTGACAAAAATTTTTCTGGAATCAATTTTACAAACGTTATTTAAGCATGAATCGGAACATGTAATTAAAATTACTTTTTTATCAGTTTATATCATTTTTTTGTTATTATCATAGTAATTTATGAATTTTTATCAACAATAATAATATATAATATTATTTAAAATTTAAATTTTTTGGAATCACAATTATATATAAATAATGAAAAGATATTGGTAAGCACTTAAATGTTCGAATTGAAAAATAATAACATTAAAAATACTTATATGTATATGTATCATGATGTTTACTCTTTGTATAAAACCTCAAGATCTTCGTTTGTTCTTGTGACAAAATTGATTCCAGAAAAAAAATTGTCAAAAACAAATTGTGGACAATTTAATTGTTAATAACATTGCTCTCTTTAACAATCTTAAAAAAGTTAATAGTTTTTAAGATAAATGATAAATAATGATTCAGGAAACAGAGAGGCCGATGCAGCGCATGAGTCAGAGAGAGACGGCGATACTTGAAGGTAAGCGATGCATACTTGTGAGCGCGCGAAATTGATGATTAAAAAACAGGTATAATCAATGAAATTTTTTTAAATCTCTATTAAGAATGTTATTAACTATTGTATAAAGAATAAAAAAAAAATATTATTTCGATTTTTTTTTTAAATTTATTTTTCATGGGTCAAAAGTACCGAAATATGAGATTTTTTGAACCTTTAAAAATTCATATCTCTAAAAATATTAACTTTATCGTGGAAAGTCATAGGACCTTTTTTATTCGTATTTTGATAT
This sequence comes from Gonioctena quinquepunctata, assembly GCA_018342105.1. Taxonomy (NCBI): domain Eukaryota; kingdom Metazoa; phylum Arthropoda; class Insecta; order Coleoptera; family Chrysomelidae; genus Gonioctena; species Gonioctena quinquepunctata. The sequence continues at coordinate 33,134 of JAFIRS010005794.1, read as the reverse complement.
AGAATATAAAAAAAATTGTCCGGTTGAAAAATAACAATTCCTTGCAATTGTTTAAACAATTTCGGTTTAAACAATATGGCACGGGGTTGCCCCATGGCAACATGCATTTGTATCATCAGTAGGGCAATTTGAAGAGGATCGCATAAAAAAATTGAGGTGGAATAGTTTTCGGTACTCATGCGCCGATTCCTCCTAGTATAAATTGGGATTAGATTTCTCATACCACCGATACTACTTTTTGAAATGAAATACATTATGATTGCCCGATAGATGGCGCGGGGGGCACATCAACTTTTAAATAGCATGGGGGGTCATGTAGCACATCGTTGAAAAGATAGTTCAATTCTCTTTCCAACCATCTGATTGTTTTTATCATTCCGTTGCTTAGTTTTTTCACAATGGGCGTTTGAAATGTCAAGCATAAGTGCGGCACTTTACTGTTAACCTTTGAATGGTTCGACGTAGAACAATGAAAAAAGGCCTTGAATGATATCACCGATGCACATTTTTGAAATGATGGACATCGTTGTTGCCCCTAGATGGCGCGGGGAGATTCACTTGAAAATTTCAAATAGCATGGTGGGTTATGTGGCTCATCGTTGAAAACATAGTTCAATTCTCTTTCCAACCATCTAATTGTTTTTATCATATCGTTGATTCGTTTTTTCATAATGTGGATTTGAAATATCAAGCATAAGTGCGGCTTTCTATAGTCCCCCACCCCCTGTTAACCCTTGAATGGTTCGACGTGGAACAATGAAAAAATAAGATATTGCATGATATCACCGATGCTACTATTTGGAATGAAAGACATAGTGATTGCTCGGTAGATTGCGCGGGGGGCATCAACTTGAAAATTTCAAATAGCATGAGAAGTTATGTGGCTCATCGTTGAAAAGACAATTGAATTCCTTTTCCGACCATCTTTTTTTTATAAGAAAAATGTGAAGTTGATGTGCTTTCCCGCGCCATCTATCGGGCAATGACAATGTCTTTCATTTCAAAATGAAGTGTCGGTGATATCATACAATAACTTTTTTCTTCATTGTTCTACGTCGAACCGTTCAAAAGTTATAACCTCAACCAGGCGAGTGAATAAATGCGCTTTACTAACGTGTTTCAAATCTGATTTTTTTCATTTTCGCAGAAACTAAAAGAAATTATTTTGCAATTGTTGCATAAGTTACTATTGTCTCATTGACTCATCGAAACAAAATTGCAACCAGCCTACTAAGAATAGAAATGTGCGCTACCGTTGCTTGTATTGCATTTAATTTGGAAACCAGCCTACTCGATTCGAATAATTCGACACCGTTGCTGCGCTATGAGCAATGTGTATGATGGTTGTTAATTGGTTTTAATCACTTGTGATTGAAATATTTTCAATCACTAGTGATTAAAAGTTTGAGTTGAAATATGTCACATTTCAGTAACGAAAATGGAAAAAAAATCTATACATATCAATTAAGATTGTGAAGCGAGAAAGTGCCTTTTCAAAATGACGGGAAACTTTTAAAGTGAGTAAGATAAAATATCAAGATTTATAGAATTATATAGCGTGTTGTATCATATTGTCACGAAACTTGGGTCCCTGTATTTCATTAGAAGAATACTCCAATTACTACTGTTCGTTAATTTCACTTTGAACACGACGCAATAATACACTACGATAATCACAGTTCCAAATACGCGCTTTATATTGTACTGTTTTGATTACTATCGTTTCGGACGTCCATCGTCCATGTATTTTAAAAGGTTTTTACGACGTTTCGAATGCTTGTATCTGCAATCGCCTTCAGGTGAATACTGACAAGTTTAGGTGCTACTTACCAATTTATATGACTGTCGGTGCAATGATGCGTGTAATTCCGCCAGGTGCAGTGGTGCGTGTAATTTCGCGCGGTGTGGTGGTGCGTGAAGTTTCGCGCCTCTGCAGCCCGCCAGAAAGAGCAATCAGTGGTTTCCATACGTTCTTGATCTCAATGCTTGGTTGACTGAAGGCGTTATTGGCTTCAATGTAGGCGGCCTCTTTGAACTTTCGTTTGAACCAATGCTCCTCTCTATGTAGAACACTTGCGTCGTCCCATAGAACTCGATGGTGCTCAGTCCAGGCGTCGTCAGCGATTCCAGATTTTGATATTTCTCCACGTTGAGTCCATTTCTTGTGCTCATCCAATCTTACCGATAACGGTCTCTTTGTCTCTCCAATGTAGGAATCTCCGCATTCACATGGAACTTTATAGATGCAATTCTTACTGATTTCATTTTTGTTGTCAGGTTTGGTCTTGGTCAGGAAACTCCGTAGAGTACTGCCGGATTGGAAGCAGCTCTTAATTGTTGAACTTGTTTCCGATCCTTCTGATCTTTTTGGAGACACCTCTGATGTACGAAAGGCAGATCACCGTGCTTTATTGTTGCTCTTCAGATGTCTTCGTTCTCCGGAGTTGTTTCAATACTTCTCCTAGGAGTTTCTTGGGATATCCATTTCGGTGGAGGTCCTCTCTGATGTGGTTTAATTCGGCATCTTGTGACTCCACGTCGTTGCATATGTGCGTCGCTCTCTCTATCAATGTTCTCACGATCCCTCTCTTCGTTGAACTCGGATGGTTGGAGCTGTAACTGAGGTACTGTCCCGTATGTGTCTTCTTTCTGTAGACGGAGGTGCGGATTTCATTGCCTTTTCTCTCAACGTTCACATCGAGGAAGGGTAAGGAACTGTTGGTTTCCATTTCCATCGTGAATTTGATCGAATCCTTGATTCTGTTAATGTTTGTCTCCGTGATTCCATATAATGAAGGTGTCATTGGTTTGTATTCTGCCTCCCGTATAGCCAATTCCTCGAACCACTCCATGTATATGTTGGCGATGATTGGAGAAAGGGAAGATCTCATCGGGAGTCCGACGACTTGAGAGAAGAATTGGTCCTTCTCCTGGAAATATGAGTTCTGTAGGCAGCACTGCAGTAATTCCAATATTGCGTGGATAGGAAGGTCAGTCCTCTCGTGCAGCTGGTCATCCTCTTCGAGTTTCCTTTTGATGATACTGAGAGATTCCTCTATAGGGACATTGGTGTAAAGGCTCTCCACGTCGAAGCTGATGAAACGATCTTCTGGTCCAAGTTCAACATCTGTGATGGTGTCAACGAATGCTTGGAATTCTTGACGTATGAACTGCTATTTCCTTGTAAGGGTTGTAGTGTCGGTAGGAGGTATTTTGATAACTTGTAGGTTGGTGAGTTCCGTGAGCTGGTGATCGGTCTCAGTGGCATGTCTGGTTTGTGGATTTTCGGAAGCCCGTAGAGATGCGGTGGTTTGCTGTAGTGTGGCGTTAGATATGATCGTTCGTTGTCTGGAATGAAGTATTTAAATTTCTCCAGAGTGTTGTAGATCTTCCTTTCTATAGTGGGTGTCGGATCCTTCTTCAAGAGTTTATAGTTCCCTGTGTGGAGTAACGACTCTATCTTGTCATCATATGTTGTGGTGTCCATGATAACCGTGGCGTTCCCTTTATCGGCTGGAAGAATCGTACTGTTTTATTGTGGAAAAAACGCGTGCGATGCGCTTATACATTGAAAAACACAAGTCTAGAATTTTTGAAGTCATTTCCGGAACCATTTGCTTTCTTCTCGCTGATTTGGTGATATTATCACCAGAAATGAACAGGGGCGTCTTACTTACTCTGTTATAGTGATCCCCCTCTAATTTTGATGGTACCGATCAAAAACCATTAGTTGACAATAATAGGACTCCAGTCTTCCGGAGTGAACCATCTTCATCTTAGTCCGAGGGCTGCGCTGGATTCTGTAACCACGTCGTTGATCCTCTTCTTCACCTCATACGGCCCTCCTCAAAACGGTGTCAGTTTGGGAGATACGCCTTCCTTCCTACGTGAATTGTACAGCCAAATCTGTTCACCTTTTTTCAATCCTCCTGAATTATCTTCCAAATGATGACGAGCTGTCGTTGGCCATGATCAACCTCTTCCGAACTGTTTCATGGATTTTCAAAAGGCTGTCCCTCAGTTTATCTGCTTAGTCGTGTACTGCTACCTTCTGGGTGCCTGGCCGATCATCAAGTCACAGGGCAATCGAAATTCCCTTTCGAAAATAATGCTTGCCACGGTGAGCTTGGTTGAGTCGTAGACGGCTGCTCTGTATGCCATTAGAAGTAGTGGAAGGTGTCTGTCCCAGTTCTTTGATATTTTTGCACTACCTTGGGAAGATGGTCTTCCAAGGTTCAGTTTAACCTTCCACCCATCTGACTGTGGGTTGAGCGCTGTGGTTGTGGTCTTTTTTATACCCATCAGCTCGCAAACCTTCTTGAATAACTTCGACTCGAATGTAGCTCCATCGGTATTCCGAATCTTAAGAACATGTTTTCCACCAATGACCGGCCTACTGTAGATTCTTCCTGGTCCAGAATAGCATGAGCTTCCAACCATTTGCTGAAATAGTCCATGGCAAACGGGGATGTATTTGTTGCCATCGTTCGCCGTAGGAAAGGGTCCAGCTACATTAATGGAAAACCGTTCGAATGCTGCGCCTATGTTATATTTCTTCATCTCATCCCTGGACCTAGTCTTGGGACCTTCAGTGGCACCGTACTCTGGACATTTTTTGCAACAGTTTTCTACATCGTCTCGACATTGAACCCAATAGAACCTCTGCCCGATCTTGTCCAAAGTTTCATTGACTCCCTGGTGTCCTCCTGATTTTTCTTCATGAATTTCTTTCGAAAATTCATCTATCCTTTTCCTGGGCAAACCAATTGAGAATTGACGACCACTCATCAGCTGACTCTCATACCCGTTTAAGTGGTCCATTCTCTACAACCAGGGAATGCCATTTTGCCCACATTACCTTGAAGATGAGATCTCTAACAGATCAAAATCATGAAGTATATGAAAGAGAAAAAATATTCTGCAGAAGGAACCTACTAAAAACTGCTAAATCGCCCCTCCCAGAAAAAAACAAATATGGACGTACAATGGACAGATAGTCGCCAACATTGATTCAAAAAAGACCAAAATTATATGTGAATCTGACATTCCTGATGACAACTTATACATGTAACCGCTGTATATCTGTCAAACATTCTGACTATACATAAACTTTTCCACTTTTTGTTTCTCTTCAGAACAATTTGTATTAGAGAAAATTTTAAATCATATAATTATGAAGAGGGAAGATAATGAAAAGTTTATCTTTCAGTCGCAGATGATTCCACATCTGATTTCATGAACATCCTGTTCATATTTTCAAACAAATCATAATTATATTTCTAATACTGAAGCATTCTACCCTACACAATATTTTTTTTGTCTCTTTATTTTTCTCTCTCTTTCTTGATCATGTTGCAGTTCTTCAATGAGCTGGAAGCACACGAGGATAGAAAATTTAAATTTAATTTTTTTGGAAATGTTATGTGATAATACATAGAATAATTTAGAAACCATTAACATGGATTATAGAACACCTTAATAGATTTCTCCATTCAAGATTTTGATATAACGTATAACGCATCTCGTTATAATCAAAATGATGGCCTGATTATATTTGTTAGAGTGGAAATTCATTATAAATTCGCTCTTCATCAACTGACGGAGACAAAATTATTGAAAATCTATTGTGAAGTGAATTAAACAACATTTTCCATAATTGCCTCTTGAAGACACTTATTTAAATGACATCGAAAAATTTTTCCCAACCTCTACAATTTCTGATACGAATATATTCATGAGTGACATTAATATAAATATTTTGAATACATCGGACCCAAAAGCAAATACGTATATTTCTCTTGTGGCCACCTAGAGAGAAACACAATCTCAGTCGATATGTCTTATAAATATCGAAATCAACATAAGCTGAAGAATAAACCGGAACAAGAAAATTGGCTTGTAGCATATCGATGTGATGCTCCAAATTAAGGTTTCAATTCCTCCTATAGTATATTATCAGAACACATTGCAAACTGTACAAGAAAAAAAACAATATCAAAGTGAAACCCTGTAGACACAAGCTTTGGTGAACTCCATCAGGCATGGTGATCTCTTAAAACAAACATTTCTCAAAAAGAATACCGTAGAAAATAAAAACGCCTATAAAAAATACAAAAAACACTTATGTCATCTATTGCGAATCTCCGGAAAGGACTATTATAAAATCATCTTGCAGAATCCCACAAGAATGTAGAAAAATGTGGGACATAAACGAAATTACCAACAGAAATTCAAACAAAAAATCACAACTATGATATAGCAAATGAAAATAATAAACTTCGAAAAAGCCATAGCAAATCATTTGTTATTTTTTTTTCCAATATTGGATTGGAAGTGAAAAATAAAATAGAAAAACCACCAATCCTCATCACGGAAACTTTTATCAGAGCAAAGAATTCATCCCATTACAACTCCCAACTCATTTCCATCATGTCAACTCTGGAAAATAATATATCCTTGGCTCCGTACAAAATAACAGTTCACTTGATAAAAAACCACCTCGAATTCCCTGAAGAACCTCCATGCCATATTCTGTATCTAAAAACTTTGTAACAGTTCCGATTTTTAAACGGGATGACAAAAAAATCCACAAATCACAGACCCATTACAATTATGAATAATTCTGCCAAGATATTAGAAAAGTGCATCCAAAACAGAATGATGATTTACTGTGATTTCAATAACATTCTCTCAAGTTCAGGGTTTAGGAAAAAAAATAAACAGGAAAGTTAACAAACACGATATTCGAAGACATAACAAATATCTCCCAGTATTTTTGGACCTGGCAAAGGAATTTGACACCGTTAATCATACCATTTTATTTCAACATCTGGAGCTGCTTGGTAACAAAGGAACTATATCAGATTTGCTGAAAGATTATCTAACAAACAGGTTGTCAAAATAAAAAACACGTTTAGAGATCCTTTATCAATGAATATATGCATACCACAAGGACCAGTGCTGGGACCGGTTTTATTTCTGCTGTACATCAACATTATGTTCTCTGTAAAAATCTTCCACGTTACTTTCGTTTCATACGCAGATGCTAAGGTCATTTTTGCGGATAATACCAGGTCCGAAACATATGGAAACACAGAAATTGGAATGCAAAAAATATATAACTGGCTCAATAGCTCAGTAGCAGCCTGCTGAGTGTTAACATGGAAACAAAAAATCACTTTCTCATCTACAGCCAAAGACCAGCCTTCCAAAGGAGGCATACTGCTTCATAAATACGATTGTCGAAACTTTCTAAATTGCTCATGTCTAGCACTCCATAAAACCCACTCGACAAAATATCTAGGATAGTCGATCAACATTTGCGCTGGAACGAACACATAAGCTATTCGGTGTGTGCAAGACTGGTAATGCCTTCTAGTGACTCGATAGCTGAAGTTTTTCTGATTTATTTCGAATACTTACCATGTAACAATTTCAATTTTTCATTTATTTCGAAATAATCTACCACGATGTAACAATGTTTTGCTCACTACTAGTTCCAAATGAATCGAAGTTTTTTTTTGTCAAAAAAAGTAGTAAGTGATAAAAAATATTGTATTGATACGATAGTTCACCGCATTTGGAGGTTATTCATGTCAAGTTATGATATTTTGAATATCATGAAGTAATGCTATTATGTTACTTTCAGGTACGGCAAGTAATGTGCTTGCTCGTTAGTTTATTGAGGTCGCAGGTTCATAAGATCTTGGGAACATGAAAAAGTGAAGGAGCCAAGTAGTTTAACGAATTGAAAAAAGTACCCATATAACCCTGTCTAGCTTCAACCTAACGGAAAACCGCCAAATAACATAAGATTTAACGCAAAACTATTTAATGAAATTCTCAAATAATATAATAATCAGAAAATAAATTAGGTTCACAATTTTACCTGAATATGGGATCCCACTTCTATCCTTGCAAGGATGTAAGAACGTTGAACGGTCCCTGAATAATACAAACACGTATAATTGTCAACAAAATATTGCGTATTTGCTCATACAGTACAAGTAACGATGTTTACTCTTAGTACTTGAACTGAATTACATTGAACATTAGTTCACATGCAAGGCCAATTGCTTTCGTAACCGAAACCAGTTCGTGGAAATTAAAACACAAATAATCCTCTGCGAGGTACTTTGTCCTGATAGAATGCCGTGTATGATAGACAACTCGGAAAAATATCAAAAGTATCTCTGCCCCTGTCCATAAGGCTGATTGATCAGTTCACAACACCGTCCAGACGTTCCCGAACTCGCAGTTTAAGTCGCTATTTGCTTTAGATCACCGGCTCAACACCGTCCAACGGAACTTGGTTGATACTTTTACTATCCACTTCTAGACGATCGAATAGAAAACGGAAAACATCTCAAATATTCATCGAATGGAAACCTCACGTCCCGGAATTACAGATTGAAATATCGTGGAATAACAGAACACTTATGTGATGCAGTTGGAAATGTATAAAATTTACACGTACTATTTTTGCAATCGACTACACATACATTATATGTATGTTGTTATACCACTCAACCGTGACCGTTGCCACTACGATAATAATGTTTGTTCATCTGGAGTATGGTACAATATTTTTAAGTGATTTGTGAATAAACGGAAAGACCTCAGAAACTGAAAGTTTTCAGCTTCTTCAGGATCATCACCTATTTCTGCCACCAAAGGCGCTGTCATAGTTTCATCTGTCCCCTCCAGTCTAATGCACACAGCGAATACAGTTAGAAGGCTGAGAAAAATGATATAAAAATTGTATCCGCGTAGAAATATACCTATTATTAACGAAAAACTTGTTAATGCTATATAACGGCTGAATCGACATTACGTTATTGTTTAGTTATATGGAGTGGTACCTTCGAAACTTCTCTACACAATTTATGAACATTACAAAATACCTTGCTGAAAAATTACACCGAAGAAAATGAAATGTACCTCCACGAACGAGTTATGGGAAATCAGAAATTCTCATTTTGATAACATTACATTGTATATATCAAGCCATTCTATGGGCTACAAATGCCCATCAAGACTATGTTTCACATCCGTACAATACTCGCAGACTTATGTAAAGCGCTCAAGATGCCTCCCTGTACACTGACACATACCCAAAAATTCATCACCTACCACGGACCCAAATTATATTATCAGCTTCCTTCTAACATAATAATAATAATAATAAATAATAATAAAGCGGCTTTATTCATCATTTTAGTTAAAAATAAAAGAAAGGTACAGAGTGGCATGGAATAATGAACAGAGTTGAAAATGATGAAAGGCGAAGTGTCAGCAAGAGCTGTTTTTCAACTTAACCATAAAGAGAAAAAAAAAATTAAAAAAAAAATAAATAATAAAAATAAGAATAAATACTCTAAATTCAGATATAATATTTGAAATGAAGATAGATAAATGAGTTACCTAATTGAACAACAATGGAAAAAACATTATAGTGAATTCAACAAGAACATCCAAAATTGGGTAGCAGTCATCAACGTCTCAAAGAGAACTGAGTATCTCTTAGTAAAAGTTTCAGCCTTTTTTTGAAATTGAATAGCGTGTAAGACCTTAAATCATTGGGTAGCTGATTGTACAATTTGGCGGCATCATATGAATAACTTCTGGTAAAGATTGCAGAGGAGTGAGGGGAGATAACAAGTAAGTGTCTATTGCGTGTTCTGAGGTTGTTTATAGACGAAAACATGTTTAGCCTTTTGAACAAATATTTTGGAGCTTTGGCTTCAAGTATTTTGTGTGTGAATGAGAGTATGTGAAGAGTCCGAAGATCGTCCAACCTCAGCCAGCCCGAGTCTTCCAGTGCAGCACTAATATGGTCAAATTTGCGGATACCGTAGGAGAATCGTATACAAGTGTTTTGTATTCTCTGAAGGCGATTTTGGTCGTATCTAAGGAGGGCAGGTCCATAGATACTATCACAATAAGACAACTTTGACGTTATCAAGGTTTCACATAAGGTGAGCTTCAGGTGCTTATAAAGTAGATGTCTATTTGGAAATAATTGCCTCAGTACATTGTGAGATGCTTGACATAGATGGCTAACGTGTTTAGAGAATCTTAGAGGGGTGTCAATCCATAGTCCCAGATTTTTGGCTTCATTAACTAAAGGGATTATATCGTTTCCAATATTAACTTTCAGTTCATCACGAACTTCCTCCAATTTCTTCGCGGAGCCAAAAAGCATAACCTGTGACTTCTTAGAATTCAAACGTAAGTTATGAGCTGTGGAAAAGTCATATAAGTTATTCAAATCATTATTCATATAATTTTGAGCAGCGGTGGGATTAAGACTATTGAGAGTTGAGTGTCATCGGCGTAGTGATGTATTCTTGCATTTTCAATGATTTCATGGAAATCGGAAATATATAAGGAGAAGAGAAGAGGTCCTAAAATGGAACCCTGGGGAACACCGAGATCCACATTCAATGAATCTGACTCAATGCCATCCAAAACAACACGTTGGGTACGATTGGTCAGATAGTTAAATATGAGATCTACGGCCCCGTTAGAAAAACCAAAGTATCTGAGCTTGGAGCAGAGTAAGGAGTGGTCTAAGGTGTCGAATGCTTTACTATAATCTGATAATACCAAACACGATATTTGCCCTCGGTCCGCTGCCTTGAAAATATCATCCGTGATTGCCATTAGTGCAGTTGCAGTACTATACCCATTCCGAAAGCCAGATTGTACGGGGGTTATTATTTGATTGGCGTATATGAAACCTGTCATTTGGTCTTTGATGATCATTTCTAGGGCTTTGGAGAGGAAAAGCAGTAAACTTATGGGTCTCAAGTCAGAAAGATCGATAGGGAGATTACATTTGGGCAGAGGAAAAATCAGTGCATGTTTCCATTCAGAAGGGAAGGTACTCGAGTTCAATGCGGAATTTAAAATGAAGGTAAGATGTTTAATCAAGTGTGAATGTACCCACTGAAGCATCCTCAGGGAGATTTGATCAGTTCCAACCGCATTGCTTTTTATTTTATTTAGATATTTTCTAACAGTTTCGGGAGATACATTGCTGAAAGAGAAATCAGTTTCGTTTCTAACATTATTATATTTATCAAGAAGAGATAATACTTATTTATATTTATTTAAACTTATCTATACAACAAGAATATAAAGCGCGTGCGAAAAAGAGGCTCTTTATTCGAATTGTATATATGATTTTATCCAATCTTTGGTTTTTTAATATAAAAATACCCTTCATTATTAACGTTTTGAAATAAAACTTCCAATTTTTATTGTTTTGGCAGTGACTGTGACATTAAGCAAAATTATTTCAGTCAATGAGTCAATCGCAATAATTGAAGTAGCGATTATAGACCAGGGACGATAATTTTTGAAAGCAAAAAACATTTTAGAAGAATGAAACTCATTGGAAAAGGAACAGAATATAAGAAAAATGAAAGGAAAAATAATTTACGGGCGATCTGAGGTCGGGAAGTGGAAGGGGGTGAGTTTTTAAGGGTAAAAAACGGTTTATCTCGATTTCCGGCAAAACAACAAGTCCTATGGAGAAAAGTTGAATGGCAAAGTTGTAGGTAATGGAAAGATCTACAACTACAACTACAAATAACCAAATTTTTTTTTTGTTTTACCTTTTACAAAAAAAAAATTGTCACGAAATTTGGTGAAAACTTACTTTTTTATGTCCCAAACACACTGTAATTTTTTTTATTTGAAATATTAATTTTTCCACCATATTTTGACTCAGTATCGAAAAAGCACCCTAATTTTCAATCAGAAATTATCCCGTCAAAATATCACGTTTTTAAAAGAAGTCAGTGGGCTTTTTGTTCGTTGAAATCTCTACTTTCTGATAGTGTAAAAAAATATACATTACCAAAAATGGCGCCGAGTGATGCACACGTGAAAGAGCTCTGCTCTATAAATGATGGAAACTTTAATGAAAAAATGTTCAAATGTTGCCAAAAAACTACCAACGTTTTAGTATGTGTAAAGTGTGGTTCAGTTTTTCATTTATCCTGTGCAGCCAGGAAAAAGCAGAAATGTGAGAAATTATGTGACACAAGAATCATCTGCGAGGTGTGTAAAATTCCGCAAAACAATAAAAATGAAGACCAAGTCAATCAAGAAGAAAATGCAATTATGATAAAATCAGAAATCAACTTCCTAAGGAAAATATTATTGGAGAAAGAAGAAAAATATCAAATTTTACTTGAAAACAACAAATTGCTAAAGAGAACGAATGAATTGCTTGAAGAAAAAATCAAACAAAAACCATGTGAATCTCAGATAAACGAAGTTGACCTCCGAGGAAGAAAAAAAACTCAACCTACAACAGCATAAAAAACCTAGACAATTCCAAAAAATTGAACCGGGGAATTGGAAGGGCCTAAAAAAGTAAAAAAAACAAAAAAGCAGTGGCTACTGCTCGAACATTGGAATCTCCGCGGGAACTAATATCTCCGCAACATATCAAGACGGCAATAACACAAGCCCAAAACTACACAATAACGAACAAGGTTCAACACTTGGCTCAAACTTCCAGTGAAAACATGTACAGAATGATGAAGGTTGGTCTCATGTGGCCCAAAAGAGAAAAGAGGAAATTCCTGGTAGGAAATACAGAGTCGAGTACAATAGAGACTATCCCAAGAAAGGTCTACCTACATGTCACTAGGTTAAAAACAGGAACTAAGCCGGATGACCTCAAGATGTTTCTGAATAGTAAACTACCGGGAGTAAAGTGTGAGGTACACCCTTCTAGGAAACCTGAATTGTATTCCTCCATGAAGGTCATCATCGATCGAGAATTACTTAATGAAGCATGGAAACGTGAAACGTGGCCAAATGGATCCATGATATCGTTTTTTTCGATGAAGAGGAGGCCAACAGAAGTGAAGGATCCTCACCTTCAGGAATCTTAAATAGCCCTACTAGACAGACGGAGGATTATACACTCCCAAACCGCGCCTATCACCGAATCTCAAGGGAAGACTACTCTATCTTGCACTCTCATAGAAAAAAATCAATCTGTGATGACCACCTTGGGATCGAGGTACGTTCAACAATTCTTTTACCTACACCGACGGAGCCAGCAAGGAGCCAACAAATAAAATGTGATGATGAAAGACAGATGGATATTTCCATTCTGCATCTGAACACCAATGTATACGGAACAAAGTTTTACAATTTGGGACAATTTCGTAAATAATCTCGATACTTAAGTATATTGTGCCTTACGGAACACTGGCTGTCTGCAAGTGAGTCTCTTGTTATAATATTACAAACTTTAAATTAGTCTCGATCTTCTACAGATCAAGACACCTTCATGGAGGCAGCTGCATATATTTAAATAACTGCCTAGATGCCAAAGAGATTAATGATTTACAACAGCTATCACAGGAATTTCACTGCGAAATTTCTGCAATATTCATAAATAAACTAGACTTATTTGTAATGTGTGTCTACCGATCACCATGTTGTAATTCAGACTTTAGTAAATTCCTATTTATAATTACAGAAGCTCTATTCTACATTGAGAAACACTATAGCAAAGCAAATGTTGTAATATGTGGGATTTCAACGTAAACTTTCTGAGCCAAGAGAGCAAATCAAATATGTTAATCGATCTTTAAAACAGTTCAACATCGACCAAAAATCTATTCGGCTACCAGAAAACGGGAAACTCCAAAACTTGCCCCTGACAATATCTTCACAAACATTGAAAACTCAAAATCAGAAGTTCTTAGTGCACCTTTGTCTGATCATGACCCTCAAATATTAACATACACAATTAAAAGTCATAAAAGGAATATTTTAACTATGAACTTAATTTCCCAAGTAAAAATTTGCAAAGGTTTGAAACTGCACTGACTGATGAATCATGGACAGATATATATAAAGAATTAACATCTGTGAGAATGACTCAGAAAGTTTCATGAGATATTTCTTAGGCGTTTTATTTATTCCTTTCCGTTAATCAAATCCAAGTCTGTGACAAATCCAAACTACAGCAATCATTGGAGAACCTCTGAAATTAATAAACTCAAACAAACTGTTCAACTCACATATGAAATGACAAAAATAATTCAAGTGATTTTAATAAATTACAGTATGACACAATAAAGAAAAAATATAACCAAGCATTGGCGGAGGCAAAGAGAAACCATTACCATAATCAAATAACTTTATCTGACAACAAAAATAAAACAGTATGGAAAATTATAAATAGCGAAAGAGGCAATGTCAATACAAGAACTCAACACGAATTTGATGTAGACATTTTTAATGAATTCTTCACCAACTCTGCGGAAAATATTGTTCATGGCATTGGAACCCAAGAAAATACTTCAATTGCATATGAATTCAATAAATTACCAAATTCCCTCTTTATAAGGCCTTTTAATGAAGCAGAAATCCTATCAATTGCTACTAATCTTAAAACCAAGAATACTCAAGATATATATGGAATCAGTACTAAATTGCTCAAACAATTTATATCACCCTATAAACTCTCACTTTCATCTCAACAACTGCTCTCTGACGGAATCTTTCCATCTGTGTCAACTTTCTAAAGTACTTGCCATCCATAAAAAGGTGATGATCAACTACCTGAAAACTATAGACAAATACATATTTTACCAACAATTTCTAAAGTAATGGAAAAGGCGATCTTGATACAACTTAGTGATCACATGGAAAAACTCAACTTGTTTGATGCACACCAATTTGGATTTAGAAAAAAAAAAAGTACTGTTGATGCGGTAAATAGACTGGCAAACAATATCATCGAAGCTTTTGAAAATAAACAATCATGTTTAACGGTATTTACCGATCTGTCAAAGGCTTTTGATTGTGTTAATCATGAAAGATTACTGGAGAAATTAGAATGGTATGGAATGAGAGGGGTTTCTAGAAACATCATTCAATCATACCTTGAGAACAGAACTCGAAAGGTCTACAATAATGATAACATAAGCCAGGAACGTGTTATTAAAAGGTGTACCCGCAGGGATCCATCTTGGGTCCTTTCTTGTTCTTAATTTATGCCAATGACTCTACCCTCTCACATGCTACTGAAACGTGAACTACTGACCATATTATACGCTGATGATACATCATTCACTCTTCATATGGAATCAATCACTGACGTTGATGAGATTTTAGCAGACATTACCGCTCACGCAAAACAATGGTTTGACCGCAATGAGTTATTTTTGAACGAAACGAAAACGCAAACATGTCTATTTTCAAATAATCACAATGTCCATCGCACTGTCTCCCAGGTGGATTCAGTAAAATTTTGGGAGTAAATCTGATCCATCTCTTACCTGACTGAACATATTAGTATTGTCTGTGGTAAATTGGCAAAATCAGCTTTTGCCATTCGGCGTATAGTAGCAACTGTGAACCAGGAAGCTGCTTTAACAACATACCACGCAATATTCCACCAGTAATGAGTTATGGAATACTGTGTTGGGGAAATGCGAGTTTTACTCATTTACAAAGAGTCTCACATTACAAAGGCAGCTGTACGTAGCATTGTAGGAGCTGGATACACTGAACACTGTAAACCACTGTTTCAAAAATTAAGTATTATGACATTATTTTCACAAATTGTTTATGAAAACATCACATATGTTAAAAGAATTTACACACATTCACAACACACTCAGATATTCATGCCTATAACACCCGTAATGGACATAAACTTGTGCCTTCTATGAAGAGACTAGATAAAAGTAAAATAATGGGTATTCCTCTGTTCAATTCTCTCCCCAAGGAAATCAGAGAATTACCATTAGAACCTTTCAAGAGAACATTAAAAAAAATTCTTATCAAAATCAGTCTTTATCAAATTAATGATTTCAGTGGATCACTTGTGGACTCACTTGCGGGCATCTAGTGTTCCTGTTAGCTGATTGTTTTGTTCTATTTTATTATTCATTTGTTCTATTTTATTATTCATGTGTTAGAATGTTGATTGTATTTTATGAATTTAATGTCGATTGTATTTTATGAATTTAATGTATGTTGTATTTTACATATTATTGTGTATGACCTGTCCAAAGTTTACTTATGGATGCAATATATTCTATTCTATTCTATTCTATTCTATGGTAAATGTTCTCAGAAAATGCAAAAAAATTACGGGTAGTAAGGCCCAGACCCTCCTATAGTCTACTCGACAAGTTGAAAATGGTCTAAAATAGAGATACTGCTCTCAAAATTATGTGTGATAGCTCATTGGATCCGGAATAACGCCTAGAAAAATGTGCCAAAAGCGTATTAGCACATAAAATGCAAAGTTATAGACAATTGAAGATGAAATGGATTTCGTTTTTTGCCAATATTTCATAAACTATCGATATTAAAGAAATTTCAAAGAAAGATTCTGAAGAGGAGGAAATTTCCAATAAAACTACTTCTACGGAACTTATCTCCATTATTTATAATTTTAAATAACGTTGATGTCTCGAGCGACATTTTATAGGCGTCAGCGAGATGACAATCAATTTAATTTATTTAAGTACTAAATATATTTTCAATTTGAAATTAGGGTGTTTGAACACTATGAATAAATCATCTCGTTGAGTATAAGTGATTTTTCAAAAGTTAAACGATTTTAAACAATTTTTCGAACTTCTGTCTAATTGTGATTTTTTTTAAATAATTGCAAAAATTTTTCTTCGTAGAGCTTTTTCATATACATACTCAATAAATCACGCCATAAAGTTAAAATATTCTTTGTTTATATAATTTTTACTGAACAAACTGAAATTCAGTAATGCTGTTAAAAAATCTGTTTTTTCTAATCATCATATTATCGTTTTTTATCAATACAAGATAATGATTTGCAAAATTCGCCATTTGTGATAATGTTTTATAAACAAATTGATTATTTCAATATTTTGAAATTTCTTTTCACAATTTATTTTTTATTAATATTATGATTTTGAAAAGTTTTCATCAATTTTTAATTGTTTATAATCGTTTTTTTATATTAACTATTGTTTAAATAATTAGTTAAGAAATACATTTTTTTCTAAAAATCATAATTGACAGTCCTCTATAAGGTAACAAAAACATATTTTTTTTTATCAACAATTCCATTGTTCATTAACTAACCAATTAGTTATAAACAAATTTTTAACTTTGTTAGATTTTTTTTCTGAAACTTCCAAAATTTACAGAAATAACCATATATAACAAAGTATAGAAAAAAAAAATCCAATTTTTTATTGTACTTTGAGAATTCGAATTGGGAAAAATTGGGAATTTTTTTTTTTAAATATTTTTAATTAAAATTTAAAAAAAATACAAAGTTAAAAAAAAATTATAACTAATTGGTAAGTTAATAAACAATGGAATTGTTGATAAAAAAAAACATGTTTCTGTTACTTCATAGAGGACTGTCAATTATGATTTTTAGAAAAAAAATTATTCCTTAACTAATTATTTAAACAATAGTTATATAAAAAAAACGATTATAAACAATTAAAAATTGTTATTAAGGAAAATTTTTTTTTCAAAAATCATAATATTTGTAATATAATGAAGTTGTAATTAAAATTTTTAAAAATATTGAAATAATCAATTTAAAAATTATCAACAAATGGCGGGAAATTTTTTTTTTGCAAATCAATTATATCTTGTTTTTTAAAAAAGATAATATGATAATAATAAAAAAAAATATTTTTTTAACAACATTACTTGGATTTTTTAGTTTTTGTTCAAGTACAAAAATTATTATAAACAAAGTATGAATATTTTTTTGACTTTTATGACGTGATCTTGTTAGGTATGTATATAAGGAAGGCTCTACAAGGCGAAAAATTTTTACGACAATTATTTAAAAAAAAATTCATTTACAATTAAGACAGAATTAAATTTTATAGTTAAAATCGTTTAACTTGTTGAAAAATCAACTTTAAGTAAAATTAACGGGAAAATTTTCATATGTTCGAATACACCATAATTTTTTCAAATAAAAAAAAATATATTTAGTACCTTAAATAAATTAATTGATGTGTCGTACTCGCTTTTGACGCCGCGCGCCCAACCTAAAAATGTCGCTCGGAGACCCATTTTCAGCGTTAAATTAAAATTATAAATAATGGAGATAGAGTTCCGTAAGCTCAGAATCTTTCTTTGAAATTTCTTAAATATCAATAGTTTATGAAATATCGGCAAAAAACGAAATGCCATTTTTTTTTCATCTTCAATTGTTTATAACTTTTGCAATTTTTTATGTGTTAATACACGCACATTTCTCGAGGCGTTATTCCGGATCCAATGAGCTATCACACATAATTTTGAGAGCAGTATCTCTATTTTAGACCATTTTCAACTTGTCGAGTAGACTACTAGCCACTTCCCCACTTCTCTATGAAATACCTTTTGATGGGCAAAAATTTTCCATAGGTCACTCAGGAATATGAGTTATCTTGAAATAGCAATGAATAGGCATCCACGCATATAATTTAAAGAAGATTCTACAACTTTCTCAAAATATTGTAGATGTCTTATTAAATTCGGATTCGAGTTTTTTTCGTTTCTTTGCATTTTTTGTGATAGTAATGTACTTTTTTTTATACCATCAGAAAGTAGAGATTTCAACGAACAAAAAGCCCACCGACTTTTTTAAAAAGCTGATATTTTGACGGGAGATTTTTCGATTGAAAATTAGGGTGCTTTTTCGATATTAAGTCAAAATAAGGTGAAAAAATGAATATTTTAAATAAAAAAAAAATTACAGTGTGTTTGGAACATAAAAAAGAGGTTTCCACCAGATTTCGTGAAAAAAAAAATTGTTGTAGAAGATAAAAATAGAAAACCAAAAACTTGGTTATTTGAATTTTTCACATTAATTTTGAGGTTATGTGAAAAAAGTGTGAAAAAAAATAATTTGTAGATCTTTTTATTACCTACAACTTTTTTCCACAGGACTTGTAGTTTTGACGGAAATCGAGATAAACCGTTTTTTACCCTTAAAAACTCACCCCCTTCCACTTCCCGACCTCAGATCGCCCGTAAATTATTTTTCCCTTCATTTTTATTATATTCTCTTCCTTTTTCAATGGGTTTCATCCTGCTATTTTTTTTTTCACTTTTCACCATTTTCAAAGGCTTTAGCACTGGTCTATTATTGTAAAATCGTAATTAGATAATTTTCGTAAATTTATAAATTATCGCTTTAATTATGGATGGGTAAAGTGATTTAAGTGATACATCTGATATTCCTGCCGATGTGATGGAGTGAGTGGAAGCAGTTAGCTCAAAACTTCTACAAGTAGAGTTCAGACTACTATACGAAGAAGAATATGGTGCATTTGATAGTTGGTGTTCTCAGACAAAAATATCTAAGGTATCAGAACCCGTCATTCTTGCGTATTTGGGAGAAAAATCTAAAACCATGAAGTAATCAACTGTGGTCGGAGTTTTCTATGTTAAAATCAACTTTACCTGTTAACGAGAACATACATAGGTGATTATCCCCAAGTGAAGGCATTTCTTGAAAGGAAAAGTGCCGGCTATAAGCGGAAAGAGGCAAACGTTTTCACGAGAGAAGAGATTACTGAATTTTTGCTCGATGCTTTTTCATTGACGAACATTCTAAAATGACAATACATTATATTGAGAATGAGGATTCCTATGAAATTGTTGAAATTCCTGATTCGAAAACGGAAATACAAAGAACATTTGTAGTTCCAAATAAAAATGTACACAAATTTAATCCAGCTGAAATTTGCCGCGAGTACATGTCACTGCGTCCTAATATATCAGAAAACCCTAGATTTTTTCTTTATAGAAATGGAAAATGTACAGTTCAAGTAGTCGGAATGAATCCTTTTGAAAAATTCCGAGTCTAAGTGCAGTATTTCTTGAATTTCCTGATGCTGCAAAATATACTGGTCATAGTTCTAGAAGATCCTCTGCTTTTAGTTATCTTGGGGGCTGATATTTTGAGGCTTGAACATCATGATGGATGGCGATCGTCGATCGTTGCAGAAGGCTATGTGGAGCAGTCCGTGGAAGAGAAAGTGAAAATTGGATACGGTATTTTCAATGGTGATATCAAGAAAAGTGGAAATATCAAAGTCGAGAACAATAATATTCCTAACATTATACAAGAAAAGCCATTTGATTCATTAAGTATTACCAAAATCATCGTTCGTAATTAACATACAGAATAACAGCAATTGTACTATTAATATAAATCTTGTAAAAATTAGTATGGATGTAATATGATTTGTTGAAATTATAAACAGGATGTTCGTAAAATCAGATGTGGAATCATCTGCGACTGAAAGATAAACTTTAGTCACTATCTTCCATCGTCAAGATAACCTCTTGTGGGGTATTCATGTTGAAAAGGGAAACATTCTCAATTAAATATTGATAGAAAGATTTTTCTGTGAATTGAAAAATCCACGATTAAAATGAAGTTATTTTTTGTGAATGTCTAACAGAAAACAATAACTATCTGAATGAAAATGCAAATTTTCAATTTCAGATTTCTTCTTTTGAGTTAGGGCCTTTTCAGAATATCTATCAGATGTAGTTCAATGTCCAGCGTGGCTTTAGCCGGGGAAGTAGTTGTTTTCTGTTAGACATTCACAAAAAATAACTTTATTTTAATCGTGGATTTTTCAATTCACAGAAAAATCTTCCTATCAATATTTAATTGACGATGTAATATGATTGTGATATGTTTAATAAAAAACGATTGAAATGAGAATGATGGGTATTGTGTATTACCTGTATTTAAACAAGGTAGGTCTTTACTTTTTTGCACGCCGTGCAGAATCTTTTTTGCACTCTGTCGTGAGTATTGGAGAAAAATATCAATCGGTAAGGAGACAAAGAATGAAAAAAAAAATCAAAATTGTTCACCAGGAATCATTGCTAAAAATAATTGAAAATCTGAAAAACTTAAAATCTGCCTTTTCTCAAAATTTACATAATCACTAACCTTGATCAGATGTATACAAATTACATCATACAGAACTCTCTATGTTTTTTTTCTTCTCTATCTTTTCACTGAAAATTATCTACGGGAGATCGATCCACAACACAAGCCTAATTTTGGTGGCTTTTCCTGCTTTCAATTTCAATCTCTAAGCTTTCAATTTCAATCTTCAAGTGTATTACCTTATATTAGGTACATTATTAAATGAGTACAACGCATCATGGAGCAGGCCAGTCACGCACTAATCAGGTTGCAGATCAACTACCACCGTTGGAAGAAAGAGATGCTGCTATAGGATGCCACGGCCGGATTCCAAGAAATCAGACAGTACACCTTAGATTAGAAGAGGATAATCCACCCATATTTGCCAAGATTGAAAATACATGCACGAGAATCTGTCAGGAACAAGAGAGGAGGCATCAGAAGAAATGGAATCGAATAGCAGGAAGAACACGGGCTCCACAAATCAACAGCGAAGGTGAGAGAACCATGATAATTATCTCAACTGAACCCCTTACAGAAGTAGAGGAGTCCCTGCTCGAAAGGGGATTGAACTTTGCAGTTGCACCAAAAACAATACCTATCCTGGACATTGTAGAGTCAACCAGTAGCAGAATGAATTACGTCCAGGCAGAAGAGTTCAGATGGAAAGTGAAAGAAATACTCGGGGAGAGAAATCCCCGGATTAACATCACTGCAGAGGAATAGAAGGCCCTAAACATCCTACAAAGGGATTCATCCATTAGGATTATTTCCAGCCGATAGAGAAAACGCCACGGTTATCATGGACAATGATGACAAGATAGAGTCGGTACTCCACACAGGGAACTGTGAACTCCCGAAGAAGGATCCAACACCCACTATAGGAAGGAAGATCTACAACACTCTGAGGAAATTCAAAAACGTCATTCCAGACAACGAACGATCACATCTGACGCCACAATACAGCAAACCACCGCATCTCTACGGGCTTCCAAAAATCCACAAACCAGACATGCCACTGAGACCGATCACCAATTCCCGGAACTCATCAACCTACAAGTTATCGAAATACCTCCTACCGATACTACAACCCTTACGAGGAAATAGCAGTTCATACGTTCAGAATTCTAAGCACTCCGTAGACACCATCACAGATGTTGAACTTGGACCAGAAGATCGTTTTATCAGCTTCGACGTGGAGAGCGTTTACACCAAGTTCCCTATAGAGGAATCCCTTAGCATCATCAAAAGAAACCTAGAAGGGGATAATCAGCTCCACAAGAGGACTGACCTTCCCATCCAAGGAATATTGGAGTTACTACAGTGCTGCCTACAGAACTCATATATCCAGGAAAAGGACCGATTCTTCTCTCAAGTCGACGGACTCCCGATGAGATCTTCCTTTTCTCCAATTATCGTCAACATCTACATGGAGTGATTCGGGGATT
Organism: Gonioctena quinquepunctata; assembly: GCA_018342105.1. Lineage (NCBI taxonomy): Eukaryota > Metazoa > Arthropoda > Insecta > Coleoptera > Chrysomelidae > Gonioctena > Gonioctena quinquepunctata. The sequence continues at coordinate 10,742 of JAFIRS010005794.1, read as the reverse complement.
GGCTATACGAGAGGCAGAATACAAACCAAAGCTGAAGTTGAGGTATGGAATCTGGAGATGAACATCTCCAGGATTTCTCCTCAAGAAATAACAGAATTAGGGATTCGATCAAATTCACGATAGGAATGGAAACCAACAGTGCCTTACCCTTCCTCGATGTGAAAGTTGAGAGAATGGGCAATAAAATCCGCACCTCTGCCTACAGACAGAAGACACGTACGGGGCAATATCTCAACTACAGCTCCAACCATCCTAATTCGACAAAGAGGGGGATTGTGAGAACATTGGTGTAGAGAGAGCGATGCACATATGCAACGACAAGGACTCTCTAGATGCCGAATTAAACCACATCAGAGAGATCCTCCACCGGAATGGATACTCCAAGAAATATCGAAACAACTCCAGGGAACGAATATATCTGAAGAGCATCAACAGAGCACAGTGATCTGCCTTTCGTACATCAGAGGTGTCTCCGAGAAGATCAGAAGGATCGAAAACAAGTTCAACATCAAGAGCTGTCCGCTAAGGAGTTTCCTCAACAAGACCAAACCTGACAACAAAAATGAAATCAGTGAGTATCGCATCTATGGAGTTCCATGTGAATGCGGTGATTCCTACATTGGAGAGACAAAGAGGACGTTATCGGTAAGATTGGATGAGCACAAGAAATGGACTGAAAGTGGAGAAACGCCAAAATCGGAAATTGCTGACCACGCCTGGACTGAGCACCATCGAATCCTATGGGACGATGCAAGTGTCCTACATAGAGAGGAGCATTGGTTCAAACGAAAGATCAAAGAGGCCGCCTACATCGAAGCCAATAACGCCTTCAGTCAACCAAGCGTCAAGAACATATCGAAACCACTAATTGCTTTTTCTGGCGGACTGCAGAGGCGCGAAACTGCACGCACTACTACATCGCGCGAAATCACACGCACCACAACACATGACGGAATTACACGTACCATTGCTCCGACAGACATATAAATTGGTAAGTGGCACCTAACTTGTCAGTATTCACCTAAAAACGATTGCAGATACAAGCATTCGGCCGTGAAAACCTTATGAATCCATTAAGATGATGGACGTCCGAAACGAGAGTAATTATGATTGAATAACTTCATGGAGTTACGTTGGGAGTGGAACGACCATGCTAAATTACTTTGTAATTGCCTCAAACCTGAATTACTACTATTTAAATTTCTGTTGTGTTGGATGAGTTTCACTATCACATTTAAATTGAGAAATAAAATTACAAGAGGTCTTTCCTCGCCGAATTCTCGTTTGCTGGGGCAATTTTGCCATGTTTATGAGCATTTGGGAAATGTTCATCAAAATATGCCCAGACCCTCTATTTGCCACCTTTCCACAAACCAAATTCAATGGGTTATTTGGACGCCCATTTTCTTTGCAAACAAGATTTGCAAAGAATTATTCATGCTATTGAAAATTTATTCTTCTCCAACAAGCCTGTCAAATTTTTCAAGATGAAACAGGAGATGTGGTAAACTTTGGTTCATAATATCGCTGCCAACTCAGAATTTGAAGATCATCTCCAACACTACCTGAAGTACAAATTTGTATGTCAAAATTAGGCGCTCATGAAGATTATCTTCTTCTCGTCAAGGAGTAGAAACAACTAACTACCTGGAAATCAAGAAGGAATCGGGCACTTGAAAAAAATCCCCACCGGAATAAGAAAGACTCATGCAGCTGAATTTTACTGGACTTCAGCTTTGCATATATTATAAATGAAATATTGTTACGACACTGAGGTTTGTTTATATTGGAAATACTCGATTAATTCAATATCCGCTATTACATTTCAAAACACAGACAGAGTTTTGTTTCAATTCCAAGAAATCCATTATCCGCCCAAAGCCTTTTCAAGTTTTTTTAATTTGAACAAAAACTCTCAGAGAACTGTACCTTCCGGTGAAGAACAGATACACCTATAATTTGCGGAGGAAAACTCAATCTAGTGCTTGTAATTTAAAGGCAGGGTCTCCTGCAACATTGATTAGTCTTCAACGGATTTGTCAGTATAGGTCAAAATTCAAGCTTGCAGCGCGTTCCGAATAATTCCTCGAATAGCAAAGGGTGCAGAGTTTCGTTTCCAATTAAGAAAAAGCCATCATCCGCCTACATCTGTTTCATGGTTTCTGAATCATCAGGACGGCTATGTGGCCTTTTTCGAATCTGAATCAAAACTCTCAGAGAACTTGTGCCTTCCGGCACAAAAGCACAAATTATAGGTGTCGCCTCTATAATTTGTGCATTTCACATCTTTGCCCTTCATTTGACTATAAGGTATCAGGTGTTTTTACTCCGCATCTCCTATTGGTGTATTTTACTGCTAAGATAGTAATAGTGAGACAACTGAAAAAACTCACATGATTGACCGAGATGATACCAGTACTGTTGAATCTGAAAATGATCAATACTGCTAGCCAAACATTGAAGCAAAAGCATCTTCCCATATGATCATATACCTGCAATCAAACTTCAAAGATCCTCTTACCATCAGGTAATTTGCATGTCACTCAACAAAAATGAGTCAATCGATATTGTTTGGAAAATGCACTACCTATCCGAATTGTAGGGTGAATTACAATGGTTAATGTACCCAACGAAATTGCTGAATTTCATCAACTCACCCGACTGTCCCAAATATGTAAAACATACTTCCCACCAAACCTCAGCTTTTTTTTTAAAATCTAATCATTATCGAAAATAAAAATAAAAAATATTGCATCTTCAACATTATTTTGGCGGAATTTCCTGATGGCGTTTTCCTCTCTTTTCTGTTTATAGCGGGTGCCTACGAAATTCAATATGCATCTTATCCAAAAGTTTATTTTGTTGCCAACTAGTATTTTGTTCCTGATACATAAGTCACTATTCTCGTTAACCCTATTATGAAATGTGATTTCACGAATATATGCAAGTACGAAAAACGTTGCGTATGAAATAATGATGACTTCCATTTTTCCTGTTTAGTTACGGTAGATTAACTTTTTACCGTATATACATATTGACTCACCAATTTTTGTTGATCTAATACGTTCACCAATATAATCAACATCATAATCAAGTATAGTGTTCGAATCTGCAGAGATCTGATTTCTAGGAAGTGCATTTCCTTCGAAGGCGTGATGAAGATGTATATGTTGATTACGAGCGTCACTTGTGATGATATGAAGAAAAGAATGAAAGTGGGACTATAATATTCATCAAAATTTCTGAATATGGTCTTGATTTTCCTTATGGTATTGATGTGGCATTTCAACTTCATTTCTAATGATCCAATGAGCATTTTCGACTGGGCGGCATCATTTAGATCGTTTTTTATACTGGAATAGACTCCTTTCAGAATATTTATATTCAATGCAGAGTGATGGATGAAAATATGACTCAATGTCACTTGCACTAGGAAACTGACCGAATCCGTTAATTTTAGTATAGATCCTATATTGATTCCATTTTCGTGAACGACACTGTAGCAGAAGCAGATGATTACCGCGTATATGATATATAAGGTGATGTTTCCAATGGAATATCTGACATAAAAATATCTTCGAAAACTTGAAGAAATCAATCTCACTCTGCCTCTTTTGAATATTTCTGCCGAGATCTCGGTCAACATATTAGTAGCTGCTAAGTAGTATGAGGATTTGAATAATAACGTTAGGTACAGAACGACGGTGATGATGCCGATGATCTCCGCTGTTATCAGAAGAAGACAACTGGTTATATCTTCCGCACAAGTGTCGAAGAAAGAGTAAACAGTCCAAATGAGTTGACAAGTCATCACTGCAGCAAGACCGTAAATCGGCCAACCACATTTCGTTGTCTCAAAATGGGGCTTGCCCAAATAGTTTTTCGAAGAATGTTCACAATATCCCTTGTAGGGTATGAGCCAATGGGTTGATTCCAAACAGGGCTTCAGTAAGCATACTACACAATTTTGAACTTCCTTGATTTTCAAGTGGTCTTTCAGAACGTCCATCTTTTCTCGTCGCGGGTATTCTGAAATTCGGTTGGGAACAAGTATTATCGTTTCATCAATCATTCATGGAACATTCGATTCATCCTAATTAAACTCGTTCATACCGAAGATCAAACTGATAATTGCTGATTAATGTCCTGATGTGTATGATAACTTGATAAATAATGGATTTGCTTCTACATAGAACGTGAAACTAGTAAAAAACTTTCAAGAAGTGGACTATATCATTTTTAGTGAGGCTAATGCTCAGTTTTTGTTACGGAATATTCAATCTTGATAGTTTCCGGGACAAATAACCGTTTATTATATGAAAAATAGATTTGAATGAATCAGGGAATGTCTACGAGTATAGATGGGCAAATAAATCAGTTTGTAACTTCCATATTCCAGATTCTGGAAAATATTCCGATGGAATCTAGGTACGAGCCATCAGATATTATGCCAAATGGGCACGACTTTGGAGTGAATTATAAATAACCACAATACATCCACAACGAACAAACCTCAACTAGAAAGGGATGCATAAGTAGGTATATTGATGGTTCCAAGATGAACGAGAAGACTGGAGTGGGAGTAATGGTTCCTGGTTTCAGGCTCTAAAAACTCTTACGCAGAGCCCCAACAATTTTTCAAGCAAAAACTCATTCTATAGGAATTTGCGCCTGAAAATGCCTTGAAAGAGGCTCGGGAGGCAGAGCACTTTTATTTCTGAAAAGCTCGGTATTACTGCACTAAGCACTTTTCGAAAGGGTTGCTTATTGATATAGAATCAGTGTAATAAACAATTTGGTCCAAATAAAAAAAAGTTTTTGTATTTTTGAGTTAATCACGTCGAATTGAACCCAGAACACAATGGAAACAGAATATTTATGTAAAACGCAATGCTTTGCCCCGTATGATATACAGGGTGAGTCCACATGATTCCCGTGGTACATTGCATCCCTATTTCGATTTCCTATATTATTTTTATCAAAGGGACCATCTAAGACCACCTTCCAAAATAATGTTCTTTCAAACAGGGTGCATCATTGATCCGTGGCTAACCAAAGTTTTTCTTTTTCAAATGAAACACCTGGTATATTTTCATATATTCCGATCGGCTGTTCCATTGACTGCTCAACGATTTTTTCAATTTGGAATTCCGTTGCGGCGTTGCCGAGTTATTCAAAAGAAATCTATTTTGTAGACTTCTTTTCGAAAAATCACCTTCTTCACATTTTGAAATATTTAGTTAGGATAATTGGGCAATCTTTGGTCGATATGATGATGTTCATTGAGAAAACCAAGAATTTAAAATGAATTGTACAGGATGTTCGATACAACAACACAAACTTAGCCATTTTCAAACATCGGTATTTTGATTTTTTCAAATGGAACACCCTGTATATTTTCATTTGAATCAACTCCTCTTTAATGACTCCACACTTTTCATCCCCGACGTCATGTACCTCAAACAACCGAGAAATTCTGGTTTAAAGGAACTGTTCAATATCAAATCAACAATTCTATAGATTTTTTTATCTACATGTTTGTTCATAGGAAATACTGATACTGAATGATGTTTCAATAATTTTTTTCCATTTCCAAAGCATTCTTGGTTACTCATGAATAAAAAGTATAGCAAAAGAAATTTTCAAATGTAACAATTTTTTCCAGTTCCAGTTCCATTCCATGACTACCGCTGAAAAAATGACTATCGGAACTTGTAAATAGAGGTTACTGTCAAACTACAATCCGGTTGTGTTAAAAATAATTGTGGCCTTATGAATTATCATTCAGAGGACATGGTTGAAATGGTGTATGCTTTGGGGGAAAGTGATGGCAATTGCTTACTGGCATCAGTTTAAATCTCCTACTGGCATCTAGATTATACGTACAAAAGTTTCCTGAGAGAAGACATCCAGACCATTTCGAGACCTCAAAACAAGATTTGAGGAAACCAGAAAAGTATTCTACAGAAAGTTTGAACGTGCTTGTCCTGTAACGAATGATGAAAATACTCTTGATATTGCATTGTATATTACCGAGAATCCCCATGTGAGTACACGTATTTTGAGTAGGAAGTTTCTCGGATGGTGAAAAAATGAAATTACCATCCATTACCAACCAAGAACCTGATTTTTTTTGAGTATGTTCTATTTTCGGACGGAGCCACGTTGCACAACAATGGCCATGTGAATCGGCATAATATGCACTATTATGCAACTGAAAATCCTCATTTTGTTAGATATGTCAATCACCAACAACGTTGGTCACTGATTGTTTGGGGAGGTATCATTGGACGGCGTGTAATTGGGCCCTTTTTTTTCAATGGTCACCTCAATGGAAGAGAATATCTAAGATTCCTGCGAAGTCAGTTATCAAATTCATTAGATGATATTCCATTGGCAGAGAATGTGGCTACAACAACATGGCGCGACTGCACAATACCACACTGATGTGCGGAATACATTGATAATGAATTCCGTGAAAATGGATAGGTAGAGGAGGGCCAGTTCAGTGGCCTCCAAGGTCACCGGACCTCACAACTTGATTTTTTTCTATGGGGATACATTGAATGTGTTGTCTATCAAACTCCGCTCACAACTTCTGAAAATATGAAAGCAAGAATTCGTACTGCTTTCAGGGAAATATCAGAGGACATGCTGGCACATGTGGATACTGATTTCCGAAATTTCTGTTTTGAATTAATATGATTTTCATGCAAATTTTAATTGTAGATATGATACCAAAGGCGGATATTGTCAATATATTCTGTGGAAAAATATCCATCTTTTGGAGTTATTAAAAGGGAGTTGTTTCAAATGAAAATATACAGGGTGTTCCATTTGAAAAAATCAAAATACCGATGTTTGAAAATGGCTAAGTTTGCGTTGTTGTATCGATCATCGTGTACAATTTATTCCAAATTATTGGTATTCTCAATGAACATCATCATATCGACCAACGATTCCCCAATCATCTCTACTAAATATTTCGAAATGTGAAATAGGTAATTTTTCGAAAAGAAGTCAACAAAATAGATTTCTTCCAAATAACAGAGTTCAAAATTGAAAAAATCGTTGAGCAGCCAATGGAACAGCCGATCGGATCGGATTCATTTGAAAAAGAAAAACTTTGGTTAGTCACGCATCAATGATGCACCCTGTATGGATGAAAATATTTCAGAAGGTGGTCTTAGATGGTCCCTTTGACAAAAAAAATATAAGAAATCGAAATAGTGATACATTTCGTAGCAATGAACCACGGGAATCCTGTTGACTCAATCTGTATTATTCATGAGTGCGGCGGGTGGAATTGAATAAACTGGTGTAGTTGAATAAATACGACTCGCACGCTAGTGCACTCCAAAATGGAAACTTTATTCATGTAATATTGAATATTTCGAAGCTGTCTCGGATATCAATTTTGAATAGAGTCGGACCATCAATGATAAAACACACGTCGGCCATATCGGAGTATTGAATTCCTGATTCTTTCTAACAAAATAATGAACTCTGATACCAAAAACTCCCACATACCAATTATAAATAGAATCGGGCCCTAAACACATTAACACAGCACATCAAATACAAACTTCTAAAAATATTTCGTTTTTTTTTCATGTTCGTGAAAAATCGCATGGACCCTCGGAAAACAGTTTTCCGGTCTCCAAAAGGGTCCCAGTAGGCGCCTGCAGAGAGTTCAGTACATAGAGCACGCTTGGTAAAACATAATTGAAATAGCTGTCACTTTGACGACTGGTTGACAGAAGGTCCTTCCAGTCACAGATATTTATACGAATATAATTTTTTCACCTATAACTGTTCTGAAGAGTTCTCAATAGAAGAGCATAATGTGTAGAAAGTCTATTCATTATGTTTCTGCATTCAGAGAAAAATAGTTAAGCTCCAAACTCACTTCGCAACGCAAAACATTAAAAACAATGCTTATATCAACACTGTTATCTCTCGAATATGCTTAATATAAGGACACCATAGACAAATTGAAAATGAAGATACTGTTTGACTTCTCTTACCTGGTTTTTTGGTGGCCAGTCGCTTTAGGCGCTCCCCAATCGACAGACGACTGATGACATGATAATTTTAAAATTTCGACATTTGTCAGAGAATGACAAACCACGTAATAATGCCAGAATAATTCTACTGTTTTTGTCATCGAAAAATTAATGATATAAATTATACTATGGACTTGAATTCGGAACCCTGAGTTGACGCTGAGATTACTGGGAATATTCTTTTACGAGCTGAAATATAAGCTGCTTATCACAAACTGATACTTATTTCCATCCATCAGTTGCAAACATTTTTTCACAAATTGGTACTCATTTCCATCCATCAGTTTCCATTTCCTATCACCATTTGAGAAATACAATCGTTACTCAATGATATATCAAAGGAAGTATTTTATACCCTCGTTCTACTTTGTGCTAATAAATTTTAAACAAAATTATTGGGTATTTTGAATTAATTTGTTTTCATTCTGGTTTTTCAGATAAGACGGAGAATTTTTAATTTTTGTTTTTTCAAGTTTTATTATTATTTTCTTAGTTGTACCGCCAATAATATAAAAGAATAGTGTTCCTTATTATTCTTATTTTGTAAGAACTTATTTTGTTACTGGAAATCTGAAACAAAGATTTATTTTGAAACTTTTTTCAACCACAAACTAACATTCTAGATGATTATTGATATATTTTATTGTGACGTTATTCCTTTTTCATATGATACACAAATTCAGAAATCAGGATAAAATCGTCATAAAAAAAATCGGCCATTCAAGAACCCGCCTTACTCCGGTACGGGAGAAATCCCATGGCAACATAGCGGTTGCGGGGATATTCGCCCCTATTGGGCCCGGGGTTTGACCTCCTTTTTTGCCGGCCTCCGTTATGGTTTTCCTGGGGTTTTAGGAAAACATTTTGTTCGGTGGAAAGGCGGTGCTTGAACCGGAATGCCCGGGATGGTGCTGGAATTTGGCAAAGCCTTTCGTGGAAATGGAAAGCCTGGCGCCGGCCAGGCTAGGCACAAACGTGCTTTGGGCCGAGTGGTTTGGGATTGCGGGCGCCTAAAACCAAAGTCAAACCGGGTGGGATGCCCCAAGACAACTGGCTGAACAATCAGGTTACTTGATGCGGGTGCCAGGTCAAAAATCAAACAAAGGGCCTTTCCAAGCCCCATCAAAAAGAGTTTTGGCGCTTGGAACCGCAAATTAAACCCCTGGAATGGGTTTTTCAGGGAAGCCGAGCAAAAAAGGCCGGTCGCCAATGAAAGCTTAACAGCTTCTTGAATTGGACAAGAAATACTTGAAACTGGTAATGGGACTGCTCACCGGACATTCTCCTCTGGGGTATCACCTCAAAATAATGAATAGATCAGACAGTGAACTGTGCCGTTACTGCGAGTACAAAACAACTAATCTACTTGTCTTGATCATTTTTTCATACGAAACTCCATAGATGACATAAATGACGAGTAATCACCTTTATCATTCAAACATCCATAACTGATCATTACACACTGTTAGTCAACGTATCAATAAAAAACATATCACAATGAAATCCCAGATATTCAAATACAAATTTTAAAGAAGGTCGGGAAAAATATAGAACAATATAACTGGGATATTTTCAACACATTGTCAATAGCTCTATACCTTTTGATATCATCGAGGATACAATTGAATAAAATACAAAATTGGTGAAACAAAAAAGAAAAACTATATGGAGAAAATGTTGGATTACACAAATTCAATAAATAAATAAAAAAGACTTAAACAAAAAATCCAGAGAAAACCCACAGATCTACAAAAAACGATACCACGACTGTAAAAACCACCTAAACTACCTCATGAAACTCACAAAAATCAACTACTAAAAAAACAAAATTCGACAAGACGGCTCTAACCATAACCTATGGAAATCAATAAAATTTAAGTGCCCAAAGTCCTCTTTCCTTTTTTTTGGAACGTTATAAAAAATTTTTGGAAACGAATATGAAGGGTTGTAACCCGTGATGATAGATGAGAAATTTCAAAGATACGACAAGGATTGGAAATAACAAATGGAATAGGAACCCAAATTTAAATTTATTGATCTAATTTTTTCGTGTTTATGGGTTTAGCAACTCCTTTAAGAAACGCAAAGCGTGATGTTTCAGTTTACCAGAATTCCTTCAAGCTCCGCCCTGGATAGTGAGGTTTGATAGTTCCCCTAATTCGACGTTTTTTTAATTATCTGTTTTGTACATTTAATGTTTGTGTTTGATAAGGAACTGTTTTAGCACCTTTTGGTCCAATATTTTTGTTTTTAAAATTTGTTAAACTTTTTTGAGCCGCTTTGGGGTTTCGAGGAGCGAAATGGTACGTGCTTTGGTGATAAAAGAGCGATCCAATTTTGGTGAAACTGGACAAAATTTTAGCGCGCCCATTTTAATGAGACCCCAATCGCCCCGTTTCGAGGACTTATTTGGGAAACTTTTTTGTTTTCAACCGGGATATTGGGCGAAAATTCCCAAAAAAATTTTTAGAAAAAAAAAATATCCCGTTAGTTTTCCTTTCTTCCCCATTGGTCTCCTGAATCAGTCGAAAATCGGGGGGGGTTTAAAAAACAAATTTCACCCCCAAAAAAAAAATGGTTCATCTCAGGCAAGACCCAACCGAAACTAAAAGTTTTTGAAAAAAGAAACTAAAAAAAAAAGCCGCATGCAAACAATTTTTTTTTACGAAATACTTT